>JAZFAU010000708.1:32038-57473 GCA_037178615.1 Dione vanillae | reverse complement strand
ATCCACTCGTACATATCAGGTCTTCATTAAGGAGGCGGGGACAAAATTAAACAACAAGTACAAGTAGAAAGGGAAAATTAATTTTTACAAACATTTTTACCTTTTCCAGTATTAAACTGAGTTTTACTTTGAAATCACAAATGAATATTTTAATTATATATATTGATAGTGTTATTTGGTTATATCTACACATAAATGGTGGGTAATGTATACATATATGTAAGTACAGCGAGCAAGCGGGTAGGCAGGAAGTCAGTCTGGTTGGATTTAATTAAAACATCTTTTACGCAGCTCGGAGCTTTCTTATCTTGCACATACAGGAGTGATATTAAAAGTTCTTTATAAGCTTTGCGAGTTGAGTAGTTTCGCCTGAGCGGAGCTTTTAATAGGTTATAAATTAAAGCGTAGTGTTACGTAGTGTAGCTATTATTGTGTGTGTAATGTGAAATAGCTTACGAGAAACATTGTTGTGTAGGTTTTTGTAAATACAGTTTTAATTTTATAATAATCTATTGCTGTATTTCTAGATATGAAATAGAATAAACTAGAAACCTCTTGTCCAATTAGGTATTATGCACCTAATATCATATTTGTATAGTTGTGTAAGAAGCGGCCACGAGATGAGTTCAACTGTACGTGAGTGTATTATTCTACAAGATAGTGACGTCATATGCTTGTTGCTAAATATTAAAAATTATAAACATTGTACACATTATTTGAAACCGTATATAATATCCAAGGAGGATGATATAAATAAGAAAACAATAATTAATAAATAAACGGAATAAAAGCAAACAATTTTTTATTTATTTTTTTTACTTTAGGATAGATGACAGATGTAGGGAGAGGGTACATAATTTTATTTACTTTTCTATTTGTACTTTGTAAACTGTACCTTACGAGGGTAAAACTGAAAGTTCTTAGAAAATCAGAAAACTAAGCATTCTAGCAAGTTATTAGTTTTATTATAACTTTTCAAAATAGCGTCCATTTACATCAATACATCGCTGCATTCGATGAAACCATTGAGAAAAGCACCTTGCCCACTCGGCCTTAGGGGTCTCTTCAACGGCGTTTTGAAACGCAGCCACTTCTTCTTCGGCGTCCATAAAATGTTTTCCTCGAAGTTTTTCTTTTATTTTCGGGAATAAATAAAAATCGCAGGGTGCGAGGTCGGGGCTATACGGCGGGTGACCCAGTAATTCCAAGTCTAAGGTCGCCAAATAGTCGATCGTTTGCCTGGCCGTGTGCGACGAGCATTGTCGTGATGAAGGAGGATCCTGCTGCGAGGTCGTTTCTCTCGAACTTTTTCCAAGACAAGTGGCAAACAGTTGTTAGTGTACCACTCTGCATTAACCGTTTTCTGATCCTCTAAGGCAACTGTCGCGTAATGACCTGTCTTTCCGAAGAACGAGGCCACTATCTTTTTTCCAACACTTCGACCTCTCTTCACTTTAGTTGGCAATTCTTCGGAAGGAAACACCCACTGAGCAGACTGTCTTTTGGTTTCCGGATCATAATAGTCAATCCAGCTTTCGTCACCCGTTAGTATGACGAACACAGCATTTGAGTCACCTCCGTTAAATTTTTGGATCATTTCTCGGCACCAATCAACACGGCGGAGTTTTTGAGACTCGGGCAAGTTATGTGGTATCCAGCGGGCACAAAGCTTCCTGACCGCTAAATGTTTATGGAGGATTTTGTGCACTTGACTCATACCTATGCCTAGACTTGTCCGAATCTGCTGTTAGGTCACTCTTTTGTCAGTCTCTATCATACGCCGCACAACACTGATATTATCTTCAGTCGTCGCTGTAGAAGGCCGCCCCTCACGCAAATCATCGGTGAGATTAGTTCGACCACGTTTGAATTCATTAAACCAGTTGTAAACTGTGGCACGAGATGGGGCTTCATCGTGAAAAGCCAATCGAAGTCATAACTTTCTTGTTGACTTATATGACATCGAAAGTCATAAAAAATCATTGCACGAAAATTTTCTAAAAAAGGCTCAAATTCATTCTGACGTGCACAGACAATTTTCAATTTGCCGCCAAATCGTAAAACAAATGACAAATGAATGAAATGTATACTCAATATTATTGGTAAAGAGTTCTATTTTCAAAATTTAAACTTATTTTTTTAATATAATGCTTTTAAGTTGCCAGTTCTAAAAACTTTCAGTTTGGCCCTCGTATAAACTGTCGGTTGACTTGCGGCGTGTTGTATGACATTCGATAGTCTTTGTTCAGTTTTCGAGTTCGTTTAATGGACGCTATTGTTATCATATTAGTTTACTGTCATAGTTAATAATACTATATAAGTTACTACGAGTGTATATACAGACATACACATATGATTGGTGCTACGTTTACATCTGTGTCATATCTACTCACAATAGTTATTCGGACACTAGTTCCCAAACGCAGTAAATGTTTATTTTATCTAGCTTGTATGAGATAACTGTTCGGTTTAATTCTTATTATTCGTTTTATTGTTTATTTATTGAAAACAGTATCTTTATTAGACAGGTTCAATTTTCAGTTTAATTTTCAGGTAAGACAAGACCGCTCGCTGTAACGTGAGCGTGACTTTGTTGTTTCAGGCGCTTCAATTAGGGTTGTACATTTATTTAGTCAACACTAATATTGTCAGCGAGTGCTGTTGAGACGAGTTTAGTGACAAAGTGTACAGTACGAGTGAGATTGCGGACATGTTAGATGATGACGTGACTGTAGAGATGTAGGGAGTGGAATGGAATGTTTAGTGAGGAAAAGTAAGTTTATATAGTAGATAATTATCAAATGTCAGCATATTTTTCTATAATTTTTATATCTCGACGGCGACATTTGTAATTAGTCTGTTCAAAGTAAAGACTTAAATATAAGCAAATTATTTAATTAGTAACACGTTTAAGCATTTAAAAATAAGTATTACATATTACCATACTAATATTATGATTATTTTGTCATCTTTAAATACATTTGTTCTAAATAAAACGTATTAAAAGCACACTCTGGACTAACTCTATTTGTCTTCTACGGCCAAGTAATGAAACAACGCCTCTCGTTTAAGTCTTCGTACTACCAAAGCTTATCTTGAACCGATCAGGTCATAAAGTCTCTACACCAATGAGAGCACTGCAGCTCCTCCACTGAGGTCGCCGCGGTACACTTTACGAACCATAAACTATTTGGATTTACATTTATGATAGCTTTTTTGAATATCAGACTATTACAGTGTTGAAAAACCAACAGTAAAAATCCTTTCACGTGAAAATTACAAAAGTTTATGCGACAGATTAATTTCTTTTTCTATATAATAAAAGAGTAGGGCATATGTACGAGAGCTTGTGCGGTTATTGTGTAGTGTGTGACGTGTGGTGTGCTGAGTTTATGAGTTTGCTTAAAATATGTAGTTTAGACGTAATATAGATTACAGGCGGATGACGGAGTGTCTTCACACTAGCTCAGGTTAGAATGTTATAAAATATTTTTAATACTCGTTTTGCTAGTTCCATCACATCCTATTCTCTATATCCATACATTTATACATTTTTTTTTCTTTTTTTTAGCTTCTCGCTTTATCCCGCATATTGCGGGGTAGGCAGAGGGAACGGCATGAACCATACGTACTTAGTGTTAAGACACTCCGTTGCATAGTCCCTGCTTTCTCCGTCCCCGATTTCGAGGTATTACGTGTTGAGTGGCGGAACTCAACGCCGTGCTTTGCTCAATTTTCGGAGCGAAGGAAATGGAAATAGAAAAATCCATCTTCACCGAATGGGAATCGAACCCACAAACCGTCGCGTTTACAGGCAGACGATACACCTCTGCGCCATAACGGTCCTCAATATTTATACATAACTGTGGTTATATTCTATAATGCTTGTTTTCTCCGACGATCAATTAATTTAAGGATGTATGCGAGACGTCAGAGTCGTGAGAGGCTTATGGTGTGAGAGGAGTGCTCTCAACGTGTCGACTTGACGGTAATTGAGTGGATATTACAACTTTGTTTAATGTCACACAACGTTTGTAATCTGTATAAAT
This sequence comes from Dione vanillae, assembly GCA_037178615.1. Lineage (NCBI taxonomy): Eukaryota > Metazoa > Arthropoda > Insecta > Lepidoptera > Nymphalidae > Dione > Dione vanillae. The sequence goes on along the minus strand of JAZFAU010000708.1, from coordinate 53,424 downwards.
AAATGATGTAGCTATATAAGGAATATTCCCTAAAGATCAGAATCATCTCTAAAGTTGGCAAAGCAGTCTTATGACAGCCATCGCTCCACAAATCTTAATCAAAGCTGAATTCTCAAGTAAAATTATTTAGATTACAATTTTTATGTGTCATTCAGGTCAGTGTATCGATAAAAGATACCTCTTTTGATACCTAGAAGTACTTATGAGGCCTTTTAGGGTCACACTAAAAGTAGGAACGAAAATACCCATTTTAGTGTAAATTAATATTTATAATTTCTGATATCAAAATTTATAAAACGAACCAAATGAAAAACATAACATACAAACATATTTTCTTTGTATATTCTTCAAACTACGTGAAACCGGGAGGTACCACTGACACCCTAGAAACTCATTCGCTCACTCATGTCATTACTTAAGAATAGATCAAAATATGTCGTTTATACACCTCACATACGAAAGTCTTTCAAGAACTAGTAGTAGGTGTGTTTTGACAAGAGACTACTTTTAAGTTTTGTTATTCAAAATTCAAGTCTCACGTGTCGAATGTCAAAATACTTGGTAAACAAGAGGGAAACAGTTGGTAAACAATTATAAAGAAGCTTTCTTTATTCTTCAAATTTATCCAAAATAGAGCATTTTGGAAAAATTTGAACGAAGAATCTAAATGTATCTATCTGAATTTCCAAGTTGGTATCAAACTCATAACCATCTTCTAGTTACAGTTATACACATCCTGTGTTGTCTAACTACGATACATTAACATCAATATATTGTTCAACTGTACGTTTAGTGTCGGGTCAGGTGTCCACAACACAAGTATAGAGCACCTCAACAAATTTCGGCCGGAGCTACACAAACACAAGTAATGTTGGTAGTAAGATGTAAGCGGCTAAGTTTTAAGACACTCGTAGATAACATAAACAATGTATAAATATACATTCAGCACTCTGCCCCAACAGCTGAATATTAACTCTAAGTAAGCAACTGAACAGTTGAATGTTAACTTTCTGTATTTTGATTACAAATGCTATTTAATAAAACTTTATCGTTGAGTAAAATCATTTCACTGGAAACATCTTATCGTATTTCATATTAAATCAATGATTACATGCGATAGCTCTCTGCATTACTTTTCCAAAGAACGACTACTGGGATAACGATTTTTTTTTAATATTTCTAAAATTGATGTAACAGAAATTAATATTTTCCAATTTGTTAACGACACCCTTATAGGCCCTATCGGTCTATTTGCTCATGTACGTGTGGAGGAATGTACGATTGAACCTACGTTTCAGACAGAATCAGATACTTTTTAATTAACTTTTTAAGTGTAGGGAGCAGCAGAAGGTAGTACACAGCCAGCTCATTCCGCAAGAATCCACGACACTTCACAGGGCAACTCTGACACCGTCGGTGGTAGTTTGATACAATAATTATATCAAATGACAGACGAACGCCACCTCGGTCTTCTAGTTGAGTTCCCAAAAATAGTATTCTGTAACGTAAGCCAAAACTTTCACAGAAATATATCAGAGAAAGCTTTCTTTACAAAATTATCAAGTTAAAATATCATGCAGTATTCAAAGAGTAGAGGACGCGAGCTATGAGGGTCCACGACTTCTGAGGCAATATGTGTTGAGTAAGTAAATATTATATATAGCTTACGTTCTCTTATGATATATTTACTGTATTTATTAGTACATGACTAATAAATACTGGAATGAACAGTATAAACTTGAATGAACTTAGTAAGGTTTTTTTTAAGTTTCAAAATTATTTATTGATAAAAAAATTTTTCATAAATATCTTCTAAGTAGTCGCTACTCGCTAGAGCTGTAACCGACGAAGTGTGGAAATGCTGAAGACAAAGTGGGCTTTAAAAATTCGTAATCCTATTAAAAGATTATAACTGAATTAGGGCGGCCTTTATGATTTTTGAACGTTAATAAATTCACTTACAAATCAATGATTAGACATTAGAACTCTAGTCATTGTCAATTAATCTACAGCTTTTTGAAATATATATGATAATTGTTTAAAGTGTTTCATATGGTCAGCTAAACTTTTTATTAAAATTGTACACAGCAGTTAAGAGGTGTAAAATAGATATATTATTAATAATTAGTGCAATATGTGCACGTCACGTCAACTACGAGTCACGTCAACTTATCAATTAGTTGATGGAGTGAAGGCAAATTTGTATAACACTAACTGACTATTGGTGAGTGAGTTAGTGTTATACAAATTTGCGAACGATTAATAATATAGAAATCAAGACATGTGTTTGTGAGAGTGTGTCGGTGTGACATTGAGGCGAGACACACACACACACACACACACACACACACACACACACACACACACACACCCACACACACACACACACACTACAGTGCACGCGAGTGTGTGTGTGTGTTGTATCGTTTAGTGTTAATGAAGTTCTATTGTTTATGTTTAGTTTGTTTCTTAATATGAGACTTCTGACGTTTGACAGTTGAGGTGACGTTGTTACTTAATGTGAGTAATATAAAGATATATTTAAATATAATGTAATGTTTTGATTTTATTTATGTTTTAGCTAGTTTTCTCCGATGCTCTGTCCTAAAATGAAGTACGTATTTAATCTTGCCTATTCTTAGTAAAAGTAGTTGTATGTATACAGTCAGGACACACCGACCTGTATCCGTATCTAAAGAGGATCACTGATGAGTAACGACACTTACCCGCGCGCCGCCACATGCTCTCTCTCAGCGCTGGTACTGCGAGCGACCCCCGCCCCGCACCGCAGCCCACCACCCCTCGTCCCGCACCCTGCACACATCACCCGCTCTGGTCGTGAACTCAGTCTAGAAAAAAGCATAAGGCATAAGGTTATAAATGTATGCAAATTTTTCATAAGAATACAACATGTAAAATATTTAAAACTTATTTTATTTTACAACTGAGACATTCGTTCGACCAAGTGTTTTCATTACCACCAGTGTCTCATAGTGCTGTAATGTGGTGAAGTTAGCAGCTTAAGTTGGCTTTTCGATGACAATACGTGACGAGTGGCATATGTGTGTGTGTATATGTGTGTGTGTGTTTGTGTGTATATGTGTGTGTGTGTTTGTGTGTGTGTGTGTGTGTGTGTGTCAATGTACCGCGGGTTTCATTACAAAACGCTTGTTAGAGATGTGGTTTTTCGCAACTTTCAAGTGTTAATATTCATGTTCCGATTGCATTCATTAACTCGATTATGTGACATGAATATTTAGTTAGTTGTCGTGCGATAGAGGGCGGTGAGTGACGTGACGCGACGTGACGTGACGCGACGTGACGTGACGTGACTTGACGTGACGTTAAGTAACTCCAGTGATGTTGTTACTCGCAGAGTAGGCTATTATAAGAGTCACATATTTACTATATTTGATAATTGTATCAAGTAATATTATTTAATTTTTAAATTTATTGTATTTAGTATGTACAGAATAGGTGATGGATTCGAATAATTTAATATTAAACGGTTCGGTTCTCGTTTAACATATATAATAAGCTCTATGTATGTGAGATTAAAGACGAGAATATCGAAAAAAAGTTTTTTTGTATGTTGTTAATGTAAACAAACTGGCAAAAACTTACGAAACAGAACTAAAAAAAATATAGCGGGAATATATATATTGGACACAGTATCATAATTTAAATTAAACATATTCACATAATACACAGTGATTGTAGCTAACACAATAAATTATAGTTCATGATGTAGTCCGGAATTAGAAACGAGTCAGTTGTTTACAGAAGTGGAGACAAAGTTCCTGAGCTTTTGAAAGTATTACATATTTACGACTTCAACATTCTTCCTTGTAAATCAAATTTTCATTTTCTTGATCATAGTCACGTTTCTATGGGAAGCTTAAAAAGCCTAAAATAAAATCAGATTGTTGCGAGAAGGATAGGGTGGGTCCCTTTGAAATAATTTTACAAATTGCTGTATACATTCCAATATTAACAAATGTTTGATACCAGATAGAGACGAGATTGTAAATATATATATATATATATATATATATATATATATATATATATATATATATATATATATATATATATATATATATATATATATATATATATATATATATATATATATATATATATATATATATATATATATATATATATATATATATATATATATATATATATATATATATATATATATATATATTTACAATCTCGTCTCTATCTGGTATCAAACATTTGTTAATATTGGAATTGAGGACCGTCGTGGCGCAGAGGTGCAACGTCTGCCTGTAACGCGACGGTTACTGGGTTCGATCCCCAGTCGGAGAAGATGGATTTTTCTATTTCCATTTTCTTCGCTCTGGCATCTAAGGCAAAGCGCGGCGTTGAGTTCCGCCACTCAACACGCAATGCCTCGAAAACGGCGGAAAGTGGGGACGGAGTAAGCAGGGACTAAGTAACGGAGTGTCTTAACACTAGGTTCTTATGGTTCCTGCAGTTCCCTCTGCCTACCCTGTCATGTGCGGGATAAAGCGTGAAGATTGTAAATAAATTAAAGTAAATTTTATTTATTCGAATAACATTCTATTACAATAGCTCTAGACATGTTCACATGTCCTCGTGGTTTCAACTTCATGATCGTCTCACTGATGCGGTCACTTCTTATAATTTGTTTCGAAAAAAGCATATAATTAGGTCATTATTTTACTACATACATGGTTCCTTTTCACGTTTTTGAGGATTCCATATCTGATGTGAGACTTTTGTTCACAAGATCTCGTGGACTTGTTAGTCTGAAATCATCATAGTCAGAGGATGAGAAGTATTTAAAAATTAGAAAAGCGAGAAAGTTGCGTTGCGCTGTTAGAGGCGTGGTACAGTTTTAATAGATCAAAGTTGTCGATTGTGTTTTATATATTTTTTGTACATTTTAGAGGATATTCTAATTTTAAAAAGCGAAAAAGAGTCATCGGGTCGTGAAACTTTTTATAAGATTTCGGAACGAGCGTGACTCAATTTCCTTAAACAGCGGAGTCGCGAACTTGTCGCTAGTTTTATATAAAATTAATAAATATACACTAGTGACTAATTTCATTTCATCATTTTTTGATATTTTTCATTTAGAAATTTAAGTGACGTAAAGGCAGAGGAAACTTACGGTCAAAACTATCTGTTCTTCGTTTTTATGAAATAGAACGTAAACTGTGCAATTACAGCTAGCTCTATGTGCTACGGATATATTATTTGAATACATTTCCAAAGTGAGGAGATTTAAATATTTTATATAATTGTAGTTACTCGGTCGGCTCCGTGTGCCTTTAGTGGTATAATATTTAAAAATTTATATAATTTTCTAAGCATTTCTCCTTTTGCGTTAGTTGAAGACAATTCTTAATGGGAAAAAGTCTTACACAAAGGCAGTAGTTACAGTGAATATAATGAAGATATACATATTGTATATTAATTTTATATTAATTTTCTATTTTACGTAATAAATTGACTCATTTACATTAATTACTTACTCTATACAGCAACATCATTTACATTCAAAACGGAATTTCGATACCACTCTTCAGTCCCTACAAACTTCTAAAACGTATAATATGAGTTAGTATACATACATATGTACATATATACAATAGTACAATACTTTAAAGCTTTCGGGTTTCCAATAAGCATTAAGCAACTTATTTGAGATTGTAACTTTGTGTTAGTTCTTGGTCCGAGAAGCAATATGTCGGCATCGCGTCGTATTGTTACGCGAACAGACGGTCCCGGCGGGAGCGGAGATCGATCAATGAGCGCGAGCTTTGAGAGCTTATTTGGAGGTTTTGGTTAAAAGTTGAGTATTTGGTATTGATATGCACTTATATGCTTTTATTTAAGGAAATAAATATGAGAAATGTGTTCAATAAGTTATAAATATGAATTAACATATAGAAGTCCAAATATGTACCTAAGTATCTTACTGAAAGCTGTTAGATATATCTAATTAATGAATGAAAAGTAATGTTATATTATATTACTTAATTTATTATGAAATTATAACAAATAAATTGAGTAATTATTATTTGCACGACCATATAACTCTATCTCAACGATGGCAAAGTTGTGCGTAAAAAAGAGAAAAGAGCTTTTTTTAGCTCTTAAGTTTCCTTTTCTTTCATACACCACACTACGACATGAATATTAAACATACGGCGAATTTTATGATGTAATTTTAGTAGATTTAGTATTCAAAAATAATTATTGCTAGTGATATTTTGTTAATAAGTTGTTCAATTTTGCTACAAGATCAAACATTTAAGGGCATGGACAGATTCTAAAAGGCGGTTCAAATCCCGCTGTGCTCAATTCTAACCAAGATTTCAGTAATATTAAACAACAGCTTTGGCTAAAATATTTGTAGGAATAAAACGTAAATTAAATATTTTGTATATTATTATAATTTATATTTTGTATACATAGACATAATAAAATCTTTTATTCGGCAAGACGAGAACGACAAATATAAGGTGCACGCATTGGGTTTAGAAATGCAAAACGAGTGGCTAACTATAGGAGAATTCTGTATCCCTTTAGCTTTAAAATGGCGCACCCTAATTCACGACTGGTCTCCAGCACTATTAAAATTCTATCTAAATGCGTTCCAAATGACTCTTCCAGATCAAAGTAACTTAGTAAGATGGGGTAAAGCTACCGATAAATCTTGCTACATCTGTAAAGAGGCAGTAGGGACAGCTAAACATATGCTGGTAGGGTGTAGGGTACTCTTGGATAGTGGTCAATACTCGCGGCGCCACGATAAAGTACTAGAAATCATACGTGAAGCCGTTAGTCTATCTGTAGCAAGAGCACAGAGAAATATAACAACCAGCAAACGCTCAATAGAGTTTGTGAAAGAAGGTTTTTATAAAAAACCCACACAAAAACCTTTCTCTATATTAGATCCAGCTCCCGATTGGACACTTATGATGGACACGTATGAGAAACAGTATAGAATCCCTGAGGATATTTGTGTTTCGTCATCCAGACCGGATATTTTTCTCTATTCTCGAAGCCTGGAACGCATAGTACTGGTAGAACTTACAGTTCCGTGGGAAACAAATATCCCAAAAAGTCACCATCTAAAACTTAATAAATACTTTGATCTTACAAACGAACTGACCAGGAATAGGTTTAGAGTTAGCTTATTTGCGGTTGAAGTAGGAGCGAGAGGTATAACAGCGAAATCTCTCTATAGTTTACTCAAAGATCTCGGCCTATCTAGAACTATTATAAATTCATTTCTAGAACGCACTTCAAAGGCGGCTTTGGTAGAATCGTTTAGAATTTGGTTAGGTAGTGGGAGGAGCTCGGACAGTGAAGGTGAGCGTTAATGCATTTTAAAGGGGCCCCTTTAAACCTACACTTGGGTCGCAAGTCCCAAGCGCTGATCGGAGCTCCTCTTCCTACAACGCGATGGGCCCGGCACCCGCACGGTGAATCCATAGAATGCTAAGCAGTTTTCTTCTCAATGAAGCTCTCAGCTAACTCCAATTTAATGAATATTCGTTTGTAAATTTGACGAAGTAAATTTATTTCTGTCATCTAAATGTGACCGTACAATCTAATCTTTAGTAATTTCTTAGGCTTTCCTTGGAAATAATTTATTTGCTTTATAATAAAATTATTACGACGACACCTGCTTAGCGGGGAAATGCTACTTTAAATTAGACGTGACAAATCAATTCTGTGAAACGTTTGTTTTGATATTTTTTAGTGAACATATTTAAGTTATGAAAGTAAAAATTGACAAAGATAGTAAAGAAAGTTATGTGTGTATATAATAAAAAAATCAACAAAAAATACACAATCACATGTATAAGCACTATCTTCGAAATTAGTCCCATTAAGCCTTTTCCTGAATGTCTTTTCCCTATTATTTGATCGTTATTTAATTCAACACATCAAAACAAACGCTAAGCGCCGTCCAATCTACTATTTTATCGCTGCAATTATCGCTAACGTCCTCCCATAGAGCGAGAATAACGTCGAGGAAGCTTCACTACAGCCAACTACATAAAGTATAGTCTATTCTTTATACCACGTCACTAAAATATTGAAATTATGAATTAATGACAGCTGACAAGTAAAACAGACTGTCTTTTTAATTTTTCTGCAACAAGTTAAAATAAACTATTTTTAAATTTGTAGTCTCTAATTTCCAATTATACAGAGGCATCGTCGTAGCTGCTGACATCGGACTAAGTCACATCGGAAATGACTCTATTTAAGAGCTGTCGTGTGTCGGAGACCTGTTGACCTGGAGACCTTCTTTTTTTAATCCTCCTACAATTTCCGTAGTTGATAGGGAAGTAACAAAGTTCACCGTGAGTTATAGGGTCATTCCTCTATATTGTATCTCTCTCATTGTATCTCATATACACTTCATATTTATCCTTCTATATTGTATGTTCAAAATTCAATCACAAATCCAATGTAACACAGTGAACCTCCGTACTAAGTACTTAGTGGTTATAACCGGTTGTGAACATTGTAGTGAAACTTAAATTAACTTTACGCAGAGCTTATGTGTAGGAGCTTAGCTACTGCCAATGTAATGCAAGCGCTGTTCCGAGCTTACCATAGTGCGGTAAAGTTGTGTGGGTAGCTTGATGAAGTTCTAACTGCAAAGAGAAGCATTGGATTACTCGAGAGGAAATGTAGTAAATATCTAATATTGACTGAATCTATGAATATCTACAAAGTTATAACAAGAATCCTTGAAGTAAGTGAGTGATGGGACTCAACACGTGCAAAATTAGAATACAACAAAGGTACAAAAAACCCAAGTGGGATGCGAATCCGCAACTATCGTGCAAACACTTAATCATAAAATTTTCTGGTAATAGTGATTATGCTTGAACTTACTTAATGTATTGAAGCAATATTTTTAACAACGACGAAAATTACTTCATAGTAGCATACCACTAACTTTTTACTTATATTATAATATACATACGTTAAACATATTAGTCGTTTAAACATATTAGCTGTGAGTCGAAGTGTTTTCCCAAATTTGTTAGTTCAGGATCACACCTTTAGTTTAATTATTTCCGTGACCAACTCGCTTCTCAGGGGATTTCACGGATTATGATAGAGTTACGCAGCTTTTCTTTTAGATAAGGGCTGCCTCGAACCGAACCCTTGTAATTATGTATATTTTGTTACATATATTTATTGATTATAGGTAAATAACCCCTGGACCTCTGACACTATCTTGACAGGACTTATCATTACTGTACCTCGACTCCACTCACAGCGGCCGCTGTTCCTTACAGCGACGACTATTCAGGAAGTTTGGAATAAACATCTCATTAAAACGCAATTGAACTTCACAAATGTTTTGATTTCTTACAAAGCGAGCATTTCGTCGTCTTTCGCTCGCGGCCGTTATTGTGAATGGGTTTGTTTACTCCGAGATGCAGTATTGCTTAGTCTTTAGTTCTTGTTAGAGTAAGTAGCGTGTAATTGCTTTAATATTTTTCTTATTATGTTTCCGCCGTTGTGTTGAAATAGTCTTATTTTGAGATCAGTATATTATAATATTTAATTATATGTGGGATTGACACGTAAACTATTTCACTACCCGAAGTAAGACTATGCAATACTTATATATCGCCTGTTTGTGAACAAGAACGTGCTAATTATAAATATAAACTATTCTTATTGCGGTTTAGATTCACAATCATACTTCATAAAATGAACAGCTACGAGTAATGCCTTGTTTAGTTTTGTTTTTAAAACTTCACGCTGTGTGACGCAACAGTATGGTAGATGGGGAACTTAGTGTGCCCATCCATCAATTATATAAGATAATGCGTGCTAGGGAAACTGCGAACGAAGGACTTTGTTTTGTTACTAGAGCTAAAAAAATGAAAAAAGTTATTGTCGTCGACTAGGAATCGAACCCACAAACCGTTTCGTCATCCTGCAGGCATACCCTATTTCTCTGCGCCAACACAGTCCTCAATTGCTTTCTTTTCTTTTATAGAATATAGCCAATAATTTAAATCATCTTTTGTCTTCGTATTTAAAAACAAAAAAAAATACCAATTTTATTAAAAGTTATAAAAAATAATACGAAATGCGAATAAAAACCGACGTATTAAAATACTCTGGCGGCATTTTATCAATTTTCTTTCCCTTTGCCTTCTTTTTTATATTCAAGGAAATGTTAAAAACAAGTAATCCTCCCAAGTTGTGTAACGATTTATCTCACCGAGCGCTTCACAAATTTCCATTTACAACACGGCAGAGCTTTTACATATTGACGTCCACCTCACGAGTACTTCTACGTGTACGCTTTCAAAACACTTGCAAGAATGTGCTTTGTATTATATAGGGATATTTCATAGTCTGAGTGACTTAAGGTATTAACAAGTGTAAAATCAAATTATAAAATACTAGAGCAAGCTAGACTAATTTATAATTACAAGTTATAAATAGAGCTATAATGTCCTCTTGAATGAAATCTCAACGTGTATTAGAGTTATATATTATAATCTAAAAATCTTAATCCAAACAAAAATATACTTAATAATTTACTTACGCGAGTAGTCTCAACGGCTTAGAGTATAGACTACGTCACGTTATTTGGTCCAGTATTATCTCTTAATACGATCTGTTTTTGTCCAAAGCCAAAATATGAAAGTACCAAAAATAGGTCCGATATAATTTACGGTCCGCGTCCGATCCGAGCACCTTTACGTTTATTACGAGTGTTGTATACGAGTATATGTAAGTTATGTATTATATAGGTTCTCTCTTCATACACTATTATACAACGGATATGAGTGGAAGTGAATGAAACATACTACACTGATGTTTATGAAGAGTTCACTTCACTTCAAATTTATAAAACCTAAATTTAAGGTCACAACGTGCACTCTGACGTATTGAATACGTCGACGGACTCTGGACGGATGGTTATTAAAATATTTAATAAAACAGCGGCCACGTCCACACGTCACAGCACGAGACTACGCGCTCTTGCGTCTGACATCTCTTTATAGAGAAAAGTCGTCTCACGAAAACACTTTTATAATCTCAAATAGAAATGTTTGAGCTTTCATTAAATATGAATGAATAGAAATAAAAGAACCCTTAATTTGCTGCTATATAATAATTAGCTCTATTATAAAAATAATGTGATTATTTGTACTCGCCGCGACGCGGCGTATATAGTGAGACTCACGATATCTCACAATATGTGTGTGTGTGCTAAGGGACGTCTAAACGCCGTCATTTGTCGCATCTTCTCATAGTCGTTAGACTTAGAGTATCGACTGTGAGGGAAGACAAATGGCGAGCATTCTACTATTTGTACAAATGTAGCTTTATTTATTTTAAATATCGTGGATGAAACCTTATAAAGCTACAGAAATCAACGCCGTCGTTAGATTGCGACAAAAAATATAATATATAATTGTAGTCTGAATCGAGATGAATAGAGACGATACAATGACCTTTAAATTATTTTATTCAGTAGTAAATAAAATATATTTTCAAATTGTGTGAAATAAATGCAGATCTCTCCAGAGATATCTGTTACAATTTCTTAACAAACAATAATATTATGGTGGCCTTGCGTGTGATATAAATAAACTATAGTAGATTAATTAATTAGTGTAATTTATATCTAGTGCTTTTAGCATGTAAAAGGGTGTGCAACATTTTAATAACAGTTAATTATTAAAACTAAAGTAGAACTTTAATTTATTAACCTGTGGATGAATCTGGGCGGGAAGAGAGTAACGAGCATCAAGTATTGAATCAAGAATCTCTGACTGTCCTGTGTATGTATGTAGACTGTGTATGTATGTGTCCTATACGATGATACATAAATATGTGGGGTGAAGATTAGTGCTGAAAGGAAACGTGTACTGAAAATATGCTGAAATAGCATATACTACATACAATAGCATATAATACAAAACATAAATATCGTCTATCAATATTTAGATATTTAAATATGTATGACTTGCACCAAGTATCAAAAGTCTTCAGCTACTCTCCGTGTTACAGTACGTATGTACCGGCCGGATGTAGCCAGCGTCAGGAGGAAGCGTAACAGGCTTCATAAAGCAAATGCATTGTGTGTTGAGTGTCGGTGAGGAGTGACTTAACGCTTCGCTTTGCCTAGTTGCCATAGCGAAGAAAATGGAAAAAGAAAAATCCACTTTCCCTGAGTGGGAATGGAACTTAGAACACAACATGCTGCAGCAGAGTAGGCGGACAAAGCTGTAACTGTTAAGAATTTAGTTCCTCGCGGAGAAAGGCGGAGAGCCTTTTCAAAACATCGCGTGTTGAGAGCTGGAAATTAACGTGTTGCTTTCGCCGTGTTACCAGAGCTACGTAAAATGGAGATAATTAATACTTCTCGAGTGAGAAATGAGCCCAATAATTAAAAACTTTTAGATAAATAAAAACAAACAAAACACTAATGGAGACAAACGACATCAATAAAGTGAAACTAACTTGTAAATTATACAAACTACTCGACGACGCAACGAGCTTTAAGTACGAGTTTGAGGTGATTGTCTCTCTGTTTCCGTCTGCAAGATTTATTCTTTATGAGACTGTGACAAAAGAAAATGATGTTGAAATGCTTAAAATATTCCCGATATTATTATTGATACCATTCGAGCGGAAACGAGACAAGAGTCTAAAGTTATTTGACTTCGATCCCGAAGATTCGCGGAAAAATATCAAAAACGAGTCAATAGAATGAATATTGTCGGTAAATCAGAGAATCAGCAAAACACATTAAATGAAGGAAATATGACTTGTGGAAATGTTATTTTGTCAAATGTTTGACTCCAGAAGAATTTCTATCAAGTATACTATATACTCGTTAATAAAATATCATTGGGAAAGTAGTAAAAAAACGAAAAAAATTCAAGACAGTGGGATTTTATATTATTAATTTTTATATTTATTCCCGAAGTATTTTTTCTCTTCTTAGCGTAAATTAACCCGTAAAAAATCCATAAAAGTACACCATTGGCAATATTAGCGGTAAACAACACACGTCTACATGCACGTACGTACAGCTCGGAGCGGCGGACCGCGTCTGAGAGAGCGAATACTTAGTCGGTGCTCTCTAAATGTAATGAAGCCAGTAATTTTATTTATGTCATCTAAATGTGACCTTACAATTTAATCTTTGGTAATTTCTTGGGCTTTCGTTATAAATTATTTATTTCATTTATAATTAAAATATTTTCTTTCATTTATTATAGCGTCGTCGTCGTTGACGACAACAAAATATGGCACCCGCTTGGTTTGTGCGGGACTGGGAAGTCGTGAAGATATCTTTATGATTAGACGTGTCAAAATAATTTTGTGAAACACTTCAAATATGTAAAATAAATCTAAATTGAAATCTTTTTTATATTTTACTGTATGTATTTATGTAACGAAAGTATTATATAGGCTGTGATCTTTTTCGTTCTTCAATGCCAGTAAAAATTAAAATAATAGTAAAGAATATTATGTGTTGCCATTTTTAAACAAATATAATAAATTCAACAAAAAAAACACAACAGCTTGTAAAAGCTTTAACTTCGGAATTAATCCCTCTAAGACTATTCCTGAATAACTTCTTCCTATTATTTGACCATTATTTAATTAAGCATATCTAAACAAACGCCAAACGCCGTCTAAGTTATTATTTCATCGCCGCCATTATCGTTAATGTCCTCTCTCATAGAGCGAGAATAACATCGAGGGAGCTTAATTAAGGCCAGCTAGATATATGTATCTAATATTTCTATTCTTTATTACACGTTTATGACAGCTATTGACGAAAGACTGTTTTTTAAATTTTGTAAAAATTTAAAGTAAATTATTTTCTAATCTTAAAGTGTCTAATTTACAATGAATTATTAAGTGACGATATCGTGGCGGCTTATATCGGACTGAGCCACACCGGAATCAACTCTATCTGAGAGCTGTCGCGTGTCGGAGACGCGTTAACGAATTTACTTACTATCACACTGTCATTCTATCGAACTGTCATTGGAGTCAGTAGTCCGCCACAACCTACAGCTTACAGTATACGTCTTTCATATATATTTATGGTCAATTTTAATATTTTATTTATTAATTTAAATGAAGTACCTTTTTTACAGACGTTATATATGTAGAGAAATGATGTTTTTAGATAACGAACAAGTAATCTTTCTATTATCACAGTAACAACAATACTTCATTATACTTAACAATAAAGTGTCTCTCGTCCAGTCATAATAAATGAATGGGAAAAACTTTGCGCAAATATAACATAATGTAAAGTTAAAATCAAGTCACAAGCAAGAAGAGCCGACACGTGCGACTGTGATTATAAAATTTACATTACAGAATTAATTACGCGGACGCTACAAATTTAGGGTCTGACACTTGTCGATAAATATGACAAAATCTACTTCAAATATCCAAAGATGTGATTTTCGTTTATTCCTTTATTTTTTATAATCTCCATACAACTCCTGAAGTTGGTAGAGAAGTAACATAGGAAGTGAAGTCCACCACGAGGTGTAGAGTTCATTTCTCTATATAATGATTTTCTCTCTTTCTATGTCTATATAGAGAACGGAGAAAACATACAGCTCATGACTTCATATTTTATTTTCTACTTAATTGCTATATGTTCAAAATCTAATCACAATTTCAGCGTAACACAGTGAACCTCCGCACTGAGCACTACGCAGTTATAACCGCTTGTGAACATTGTAGTATAACTTAAATTAACTTTACACAGAGCTTATCTGTATCAATGTAATGCAAGCGCTGGTCCGAGCCTACAGTAATCTGGTAAAGTTGGGCGTGTAGCTTGATGAAGTTCTAATTGCAAAAGAAGAATTGGATTTTAGTCGAGACGACAAAGATTATACGACATAGATTATAGAGATTGAGGACCGTCGTGGTGCAGAGGCGTAAACGTCTGCCTATAAACCCGACGGTTTGAGCGTTCGATTCTCACTCGAGGAAGATGGATTTTTCTATTTATATTTTCGTCGCTCTGGAAACTACGCAAAGCGCGGCGTTGAGTTCCGCCACTAAACACGCAATGCCTTGAAAAAGGCGGAAAGCGGGGACGGAGAAAGCAGAGACTAAGCAACCGAGTGTCTTAACACTAGGTTCATATAGTTCCTGCAGTTCCCTCTGCCTATCCTGCAATATTGCAATATGCGGGATAAAGCGTAAAGCTAAAAAAAACGACATATAGAAAATATCTAATATTTATCTACGAACTTATAACAGCCAAGGAATCAATTAGAAAAAAGTAAGAACCTAGTCTTTAAACTATTAATTCTTTCTCAACATGATCTGAAGAAGGTACCGAACTTAACTAAAACAAAGTTAAACTACAGAAGAGAAACATAAAACACAATGAATCGCCCTCTAGTGGGTATTGAATATGCAACCATCGCGCAGACACTCCACCATAACAGGATCTTTTATCTTTATGGAATAAATATACTCATGTTTGATTTCAGTTTATATTTTTGATAATAATACGTAAGTAGCGTTGTAATTGCTTTGTTACATTTTTACGTATCCGGCGTAGTGTTGAAATAGTCTTATTTTGAGATCAGCGTATTATAATACTTTATTTCACGTGGTAATGGTATACTTTATATTACTGACCGAAGGGACGGCCACCAGGTGTTCCGACATCAGACATCCAGCGGCTGCCTGCAACCCGGACCAAGTCATCCGCTGCAGCGCTGGCGTATGTTCAGCAGTGGACGTCCTACGGCTGATATGGTGTATTTAAAACACAATGAAATAACCAATTACATATACAAGCGACATTTTGAAACAAGAATCGACGAATCTGAACACTGGCTATATTTTATCTATTTTACTTCCCTTCGCTTTTTTTATATTCAAGGAAATATTCAATGTAAGTAGTCTTCCTAAGTTGTACAACGATTTATCTCACCGAGCGCTTCACGAGTTCCCATTTAAAACACAGCACAGCTTTTACATATTGACGTCCACCTCACGACCCCTACGTGTACACTTTCAAAATGTCTATACACACATATGTACGTATTGTATATGGATATTTGTCAGAATACTAACAAATATGGTCATATGGGCGCATATGGGCTTTGATTTATTAGCTCCACACTTTTTAAAGATAATAAAAATCTTTTTAAAGACAACAATTAAAATATTTTTTGCTAAAATACTTCACGCACTCAATTTTTCAGTGACAAAAAGCGCGCGCAAATATTTTTTAAGCAATTATGAAATCAATATGAATCGAACTTCAACTACAAACATTGGCTTTAACTTCTGTTGATCCGCCTTTTCGGGATGTTTAAAATGGTATCAAAAGTGAATCTAGGTCAAAAACTCGCCTCTCTAATGCACAATTAAAATGTCTCCACAGAAGTACATAAATTTATTTATTTTTATAACAAAAAGCTATAAAAACCCTATAATGGCAATAACAATAATAAAATCATAATCGGAACCTATTTATATAATAATCAGAAATTATATTTATAACTATCTCAAAGGTTATTTGGTCGAGTATTATCTCTTAATACAATCTGTTTGTGTCCAAAGCCAAAATATGAAAGTTACAAAAATAGGTCCGACATAATTTAATGTACGCGTCCGATCCGAGCACATTTACGTTTATTACGATTGTCATATACGAGTATTTGTAAGTTATGAAGAGTGTTTTACTTGGGGACAGGTTGTGGAAACATGAAAAACAATCAAGGAACTCAGTGACTTGGCTCTAGGGTTCTGTCTCACTGACACGTTGTATCGCGGATATGGAGAAACATACTACACTGGTCTTTATCAAAGAGATAGCGACTTATGAAAGATTGAGGAAAAACCTATACTTAAGGACACAACTAGTAATATGACTATATGAATGACTGACGTGACGAATGCCATAGATGGGACGCGGACGGAGGGTTATTCAAAATTAATAAAAAACAGCGGCGTTCTCGTCCACCGTTACAGCAACGAGACTACGCGCTCTGCGTCTGACATCGCGTTGTGTGGAAAAGTGTTCACGAAACTATTTTATAATCTCAAATAGAATGTTTAAGCTTTCATTAAGTGTGGACATTAAGTGACGTGAATACACAATAAAAGACTAATAAATATCAATTAATAGCAAACGAATAGTAGTGTAAAATTGTCACTTTTACACGACACGTGAACTGTCATTATGTGAGATGTTTAGTTCGTTTTGTTCAGGTGAGATATATTTATTGTAAAAAAAGTATTAGTTTTTTTTTTTTTTGGTTATTTATTTCAAATATTTTTGTATGGCTTCTTAATAACTAGGGGACTTATCAGAAAAACCGTCTACTAGGTCTATGTACTTCCATGAAATTGTAGAGATATTTAAAATGTACGCGTTCTCATATCGTTGTAATTATGTGATTGTTTGTGTGAAATTTGCCATAGTTTGGTTTCTTTTTTTACGTTGCGGTTTTGTCAAACGTTTCAAATGTTGCGGGTTTCAAACAGTTGCAAATGTTTTCGTGTTTTTCAAACCGCAAATTAACTGGTATAAAAAAAAAGACTTTTAACAGGAATTGAATGAAAGCGGATATAGATGAAAGAAGGAGTCGGAAAATAGTTTAATTTTACAAAATTGAGGTATGTCACCGCTACTCGCCGTGACGCGACGTGTATAGTGAGATCACGATATCTCATAAACTAAAAGTAACTAGCTACCCACTCCAGTGACCGTCTAAAACGTCGTCATTTGTCGCGTATAATTGTCATTATTAGCGTGCGACTGCGAGGTAAGACAAATGACGTGCGCTCTAAGGATTGTACAACGTATACGTGTATCTTATTATACGTTGTTTTTCGTGGAATATTGGAGACGATGTATTACAGATCGATGGAAACTCAACTCTACATTAGCCAAATTATATAGAGTCATAATTCCAAATCGCAATCAATCGAAAGCCACAGGGATTACACATATTAGTTATTTTCGAACACATAAGAGAGTGCAGACTTTTCAGAGTTATCTCTTCTTACAAGTAAGACAGATATGGTATACACAGAATTTCCTCTACAAAAAAAATGGTAGGTCGCTTTACGTGTAATATAATAAACTTTAGCAGATTAATTAAGTAGTGCTGATTTTAATATCTAGAGCCCTATATCTTTACCGTGTGGAAATTGTTACCGCGTCATTTTAATAAAGAGTTAATGTTAAAACTAAAATAGAACCTTTATATAGCGACCAGTGGAAAAATTCAGGACGAGAAGCAAGCAAGAGAGTGGGTATTTCGGAACAAGCATCACTATACGTCCTGGGTAGACTTACGTGTCCTATACTGTGATATACGAGTAATGCGGGGACGACGAAGGCGTATGCTAAAAACGAAAACAGCGTTTCATTTCAAGCGTTTCGTACAACTTTTTTTTTAAGGATCTTCTATATAAATACCAATATTTTATCGTCTATCAATATTTAGATGGTGTGACTTGCAACTAGAATCAAAGTCTTCATATAGTGTCATAATTAACAGTAATGTATGTACCGGACGAATCCTACCCAACGCAGGAGGAAGCGATAACGTAACAGCCTTCATAAAATTCAAATAAGGTAACTGTGAAATTTAACGAAACTGTGATAGTAAGTAGATGGTAGTTAGTAAGTAAAAGCTTCAATTTTTAAGAACAGTCGTGTCACGTCAAAAGATAGAAAAATTAAAAAAGGAGCATTTTTTTACCGTAACGTATTTTTTTTTGTAATATATGTACCGCTAAGCGCAGCGTGGGACGGCCCTCCTACCAGGTGGAGGGACGACCGTCCGGGTTGCAGACAGCCCACTAGATGCGAATAGCATTCGACAGGGAGACTGGAGGTCCCTGGGGAGGCCTATGTTCAGCAGTGGACGTCCTACGGCTGACATGATGATGATGATTGGAGATGATTTTTTTTAAAACCTTATTGATTTTTACATCGTGACATATCGTAAGCAGAGTAAATCAGAGGAAACTGTAGAACTACAGTAAGACACCCCGCATTGTGTGTTGAGTGATTGAGAAATTAATCAAAGCGTATCGACGTTACTAGAGCGACAAAAATAAAAATAATGAGTTCCTCTAGTGGGAATCGAATCCAAAAGGGGACTATTCAACATTATAAATAAATAAAGACAAAAAAATTACAAACGATATCAAATAAAGTGACATTAACTTGTGAAACATTCAAATATATTTTTGTACTGTAACTTTTTAATATGATACAAACCACATAGCGACAGATGCTGACAGACTCGACGACGACTTTGAGGTAACTGTGCTCCTGTTCCTGTCTGAGAGCTTTGTTCTTTATTAGACTTAGACAAAAGAAAATGATGTTTAAATTGCTTAATAAATCCCAATATACTTGTCGACAACGCAATTGGTGGAAACGAAACAATAAAATCTAAAGTTATTTGGCTTCGACCCGAGGGTCGCGAAAAATATTAAAACTATCAATGAGATGATATGTAAGTAACTCAGAAAGTCATCAAGCTCATTAAATGGAGTGAAATATGACTTGTGGAAAAAATGTGATTGCGCCATACACTAAAAGTTGCCTCGAGAAGTACATTTACTAATAATCTTCGTTCTTTCTCTTATTTCGGCAGACTGTGCTCGATATTGACAGCTTGTTTGTCATAGTATATACGTCGTTATCAAAATACATACATTATATTTTTTTAATACTGCTTCTTCAAGTATTTTTTTTTTTTGTTTTCTCTCTTAGTTAAAATAACACTTTAAAAAAATCTCAAAATTATAAGTTGATAATATTTAATGAGTAATAATAATACACGCCTATACGTACCTAATACGGCTCAGAGCGCGGGACAGCGTCTGAGAGAGGAATACGTAGTCGATCTGTCACGTCGTTTCACTTACCCGCTTTGGTGACTTGACTAAGTATCTTATAAATTAACAAATAAAATTGTCCCGTATTTCTCGATCTTCTTTCGTTTAACCCTCTAATGAAAGAACATCATACAAACTTCAAACACTCACGTCCAAGTACACAACAATAGTGTCGCAATCGATGTAGCGATGAATTGTAAGACATCACATGAACAGGCTCGGGGCCTTCCCTCCTCTCTTTTGTCAATCTGAAAACCAATTTCAGTTTTCCAATAATACCCTAATTCCCTAAGAAAGAGTTCATTGGAGAACATTCTCTGGCTGTATTATAGGTGTCAGCTTAACAATGGACTTTAGTCTGTTTAGGAACCAAATATGCCCACGATTGATGTAAAGATAAAGACCAGCTAAAACACTAGACAACTTAATCGCTCACTCTGCACACTGCACGGTCACATGTTGCCCCATTGACAAATTGCGCACTGCCGTGTAGCCATAATCTATATAATCTCGATATCTAATTTATTTTGTCTTTTTTTTAGATTCACGCCTTTAAAATTAATTCGACCCGCACATGGCAGGGTAGGCAGAGGTAACTGCCAGAAACCAACCAACTAGTGGGTTAAGACACCGTTACTTTTTCTGACTTAGTCCCTGCCCTTACTCCGGCCCCACTTTTCCTCCGTTTTCACCCTCAAGGCATTGCCGTGTTGAGTGGCGGAACTCAACGCCCGCGCTTATGCCTAGACGCTGAGCGAAGACAATGAAATTAAAAATCCACCATCTTCCCCCGACGGGAATTCGAACCCAGTACCGTCGCGTTACAGCAGACGTTTTGGAAAGCGCCTCTGCTCCCACGACGGTCCCTTTTCCCCGTGTTTTAATTAAAATTGTTTTGGATATCTTTCATAGATAATAATTTCTTTAAGATTTTTTTAAACGAATTGAAAACAAGATGCACAATTATATTCATTAGTCTAATTAGTAAATAAAAGACCTTTATGTAATGATACGCGGAATGTACATCACAATCACTGCAACCAGTAATGTTGGACAAATATCAACGACAAGAATCATAATAGGAAAATTTGGATATGATCAACGAAATAACCGAGGTCAATTTTGAAGCTTTTTGTCATCAATCTAACTAAATATTACAAATACAATATTTAAAAAGCCATTGAGGACAGATGGAATGGGCACGCCAAATGGATAATAGAAAAAAGAAATAGATTATCATTTGCACCACGTTCAAAGAAATTAAAACTGTCTGTCCTGAAAGTTAAACTCCACCCAAGAGACCGACAGGTTAGTAAGAATAGAACGTTAAATGATAATGAGTGATGATGATGAGTTTGTAAAGCAGAACCAATCTCGCGCGCATTATGCTAATGAAAAACTAATAGATGCAACAATAGTTTAACGTATCTACTGAATAAATAGGG
>JAZFAU010000708.1:0-31951 GCA_037178615.1 Dione vanillae | reverse complement strand
TTCGGTTATTGTACATTGCTTCTTTTGCATATCGCATGTAATTGTAATACTTCAATTTTTGTTGAATTTTAATCCGTTAGCTAATATATTTTGTTCTGTTAGTGTTTATAATTGGTACATATTTTATTTCTGTTGTTCCCAGTGCCAAATAAGGCTAGGGCTTAAGAGATTGGTAACATATCTAATAATCCAACCAGACTGTCAGTTTTATATACAATTAAACGCAGAAGCTTAAGTTCACTTTTGGTCACCAATTTTTTAATTTTTGACGTATATTCCTATCCAAAAGTAAATGAATTTTGGTTTGGAATCGTCTTCCAGCAATTTAGAAAAATTATTTAAGTAAGTCCATCATGATTACATCTAAAGATGTGCGTGTTTTTAAGCGGTAAATCTATACCTTTCAAATAATTTTTTTTTTAACTTTTTACTCGTCGAAAAATGGTTCATCTTCTAATAGTTAACAATCATATACTAAATAAAGCAAAAATGCTGTTTATAATAGCATGTACGTCACATGAAAGTATGTGACGAAAACTACAGTCAGTGTGAATGTGGATTGATTCATCCAAGTTCCGTAATGTCAGTCTTCTGTGTAGTAAATTTAAGACGCAACTTATAGAGTTGGACGCAAATATATCTTAATTTTCTGATTGCATCGTGGTTCTGGGTTTCATCCCGCTGTGGGTGTAACTATTTTAAATTTCTTTCCAGTACAACCACGCGCGGCGTTGCGCTACGTCCTTTTGGCCGGTCGTCTAACATAATAGTAAGCTGATTCGATATTAAAAATATTTACAGGAAAACATATAAAAATTTTAACGCAGCAGGATTTGAAACTGGCGTCCTCTCGGCGAACCAGCAAAGATCTCACTGTGTTCAGTTTTTATATGTTGTGTTACGTACATCATTTATAACTGTATATTAGCACCGTCAAAAATCATAATAAATTCAATTTTTTGTCATTTCCAAGCTTTTTATATTTCCGTTTGCAAAGCTTTTGTAAAATTACAAGACCCTCGAAACATTAACGTATTCAGATCAAGTAGGAAGTAATCAACGTTCGGTGATGACCAAACATATAAAAGATATGGTTCCGTGGCAATGTATCCTCTATTCCTTTGGTATAAAGCTTAAATTGATAGAAAGTTTAAGTAGCTATTTAATAAATTCTAACGCCTAGTGGTAGAAATTGTGAGTATACTAGGAACTATTAAAAATTTTTACACTGTTTGAGTTTTTTGCTTGAAATTTTGTTTCCAGAATTGTTACTACGTACGCTCGTTCGATTCCCCGTGAAATGTTTGTTAAATATTTTTGTCAACTGGTTGGATCAAGAAGGTGAAAATAATGACAAAGAATGAAAATAAAGTGTTACAGCAAATGGTGGCAATTATTCCCATTCGAGCAAATTTATATAACATTTACTCTGCTCTGTGACAATAAACTTCGGCGTGATTGCCGCCTTCCAAACCACCTGCCTCGAAATGCGGGAAGCGAGAACGAGTTACTTAACACTTGGTCCTTTGCTTAAGGGTTCCCTATTTCCTAAGCAACTTTTTTAACAATATTTATAAGCTAGTTATTATTATTAAAGGTTATGAATTTATTAATTATTTAATTTTTATATTTAATCCTATGATTATATTTTTAAATAATAAGTTACCACATAAGTTGATGAAAATAGTAAAGTTATAATTGAATTACATTATTTTGTTGTAATTTTGTTACATCTGCAAGTTTCAGTTAAGGACGATTAGAGCGTGACGTAATACGGTATAAAAAATTAACAATGAAATGTCTTAAACATACATACATCCAGATATTGTTATGTAGTTGACCTACGTGTCACATAGTAAAATATTCTCTGAAAAACTGAGGATTCTCGTTCAATCCTCCTTTGTTGTATGACTATTTTTCGTTTTTCCCCTCTTTGTGCCCTTACCAATACGCAACGTCTTTATTACTTGATAGAAAGCGTTGATTTGACTGTTTACTACCATTCGGTATCTCTTCCATCAACTTCACTATAATATGTGGGAAGAAACTTGAAATAATTCATATATATGGTTATTATATTACAAATGATAGCAGCGAGATTTTAACCAGCCTCCCGAGCAGCTGTTACTTGAACTAGCTTAAAGCGTTGCCTGCCTTCTAAAATCTAAAGGCCAATTAGCAGGTGTCACTATACTGATATCCTGCATAGATATTTCACATTTTTAGAATAATGCTTGATCATTTTTTAAATCTTCAATAGCTTCACGCTTTATCCCGCACATGAAATAGTTAGGCAGAGGGAACTGCAGGAATCATATGAACCTAGTGTAAAAACACTCCGTTGTTTAGTCCCTCTATATCCGTCCGCAGCTTTCCGCCATTTCGAGGCATTGATGTTGAGTGGCGTTTCTCTTTCCAGAGCGAAAAATGGAAATAGAAAAATCCATCCGTTCCCCGAGTTGGAAGCCCGAACCCTACTAACCGGTCCGCCGTTTTACAGGCACAGCTGTACTGCCTCTGCGCCACGACGGTCTTCAAACTGATCGAAATCTTACCGAAAAAATAAGCGAAAAAACCTTTGAGTCCTGCAGAATTGTTACTAGAAAAACTTTAAACAAAACAGTAATTCACGGAGTTTCTTTACTTTGGACACAACAAATATTCGAGAATCGATCCGCGACCTTCTCATATAAATTCGATCAGTTACATTCAAAACATCTATCACATAAGGTCATTCCATACATAAAACATGCTACTAAAGTGAGAATAGTGCGGAAGCACTACTACCGCCTCGCACATGATTGCTAATTTTAACATGCTTTAAATTTTTAAAAACGCGTAATTTCATAACTTAATATATATCGTTGTTTTTTTATACTAATTTTCTGACATATACATCATTTACTTTTAATGAATGAAGTAAAATTTTATAAAATTTTGTCATAATTACTTATAAGGCGTTCTTATTGTTCTCGCCCTATAGTGACAGTTTATTTATGTTTTTATTATTTTGTTTTATATTTATAATATATAAATACGAGCGAGAACAGATATATATGAAAATTATTAAAAATTAAATTATGAAATTTTATAACTTGCAATTAATTTTGCTTCACGCGTTAGTTAAGACACTTCGTTCCCAGCTCACAACCCGAGGCTTGAGCACTACTTATAAGTGGCTGAAACTAATGTTTGTCTATTGCCATAGCGCAGAAAAAGGACCACTGACACGAGTTGGAAGCGGAATCCATAAACTGCGTTTACAGGGCACATTGCGCCTCATTCCTCACTAAATATAATTCAATATAAATATCTTAAAATTAATTTCTTTCATAGTACCTATTTATCTATATTAAAATCACCAGATTGAATGCCTGTTCGGAAGGGAAAAAAAATAGATGGAGAAAGTTTGTATAGCTTAAATGAAATATTCTTGTAGTGTCCTTTATTATCCTTTGAATCCCTTTAATTATAACGTGAATACATTATGACCGTCGTGGCGCAGAGGCTAGCGTCTGCCTATAAACGCGACGGTTATATTCATAGTCATTTTCTCGCTTGGCAACTAGTCCAACAGCGCGGCGTTATCCTCCACTCAACCCGCAATCCTCGAAAAAGCGAAAGCAGGGACGAAGCACCGTTTTCCTTAACACTATTTCCGATGTTTCTGCATGTCCCTCTGCTGCCTACCCTGCCATGTGGGATAAAAAAAAACGAAGACATAACAATCTAATAAATATATAATTTCAGACAAAAGCACTGAGATTCTAAACTCATCAAGAGATAAGGGAAGGAGGTGCAGTGAGAGGTTTCGACAGCTTCCATGGACCCGGACGCAACGCGCACTTTGCACTAACAGCCGATTTGGACAACGAGGATTCCGGCGCTACTGTACATAGACGCACACTAAATGTTTTATTATGGATTCTATTCTTATTTGGGGTGTGTTTTAGATATTATGATGTTGTATTGTGTCTATTTGCATGGGTGGTGTGTATGTTTTTTTTTTTTTACTTTGAATTAACATATTGGTTTTAGTCAACATTTTTCCTAACTTAATTATGTAAAAATGTGTTAAGTTCTGTTGCAAACTTTCCTTTTTCGCTGGCTTTTTAAAAAAATTGTGTGTGTTTATCTGTATGTGTGGTGTGTGTATTTGTGTGTTTTGTTGTGGTGTGTGGGTGTGTGTGTTTTTGTTTTATTAAGGTTTGAAGGAACATTTGTTATTAATAAAAATTTTCTTGATTCATTTAATTTAAAACATGTTGATTTTCCAAAGGTCAAAGTCAAAGTCAAAGGCCCAACAATTTTATTCAAAATAAGAAGTAAAATCTTCATTTTTTGAACGTCAATAATTAATTTAATTTACCACCGGGTTTCGCTTAACAGTTAAATGCCTCAGACCGAGAGAACCGCGTAGAAACTCCGCGGGACTTTAATCTGCTTTATTTTTTTTTTAATTTTCCATAATGTTTACAATTTCACAATTCTATTAGACAACGATACTCTTGAACGGACGGAGCGAGCATTTTCATTCCCAAGTTGGTTATCATTTACGAAATCATTAATTGTAATACACCTTTAACACACAAACGTCGTTTCAACAACTGTTTTAAAGGTGATATATAACAATCTCGGACGTTTTCTGGGGATCCTATTGTAAAGCATACAGACTGTCCCCTAGAATGCGGAGCGATTTAGTCAGTTACAGGGCGCGGTAATTATTGCCTGTTTCTTGTATTTAATTTGTGTACATACCATTTAAGTAAAATCTTTATTTTTTTTTATCATACCTTAAATTATCAAAGATATACTGTGATGCAACGTCATTATATTTATTTCCTTAAATTTTTGGTCTTAAGGAATCTTTTTGGATTTAGGTTATAGATTGCGCTAATATCCCGCTTCGCAGACAAAGATAATTAATAGATGCTGCATTACCCCACGCAAAATGCCAGATGACATAATGCTATGAAAGTAAACTAAAAGTAAACAAGGCGAGCCGTATCCACTCATTTAACAATCTAATTTTTTTTACAGCACACGCTGCTGAGCCTTAGCCAGCTCCAATCCATCATATCAAGTCCCCACTGTAATTTAGAGTCAATGTGATACTAAAATACCGTAGAATCGACTGTTTCCACAGTTTGGACCACTCAAAATTACTCGGCTTTTAAACAGTTTTGTGTTTGCTTTCTGCATATACACATTTTTTTTTTTTTTTTGTTGGTTGCGTTTTTTTACTATCAGTAGTAAGTTAATTACCACTAAAACCAATGTAATATTTTTGAGAGAGCATTGTTTTACATCGTCCTAGACGTTTAGGTTTGCGTTTCAGTTTAAATCACTGAAGTATCAGCAGCAAAGCAATCTATCTCATGGTCCCTTCCAACTAAATGAGGCGATCATTTTAATTTTTTAATTAGAAATAGAACGGTACCAAGAAGTAGACCCTTGTGGGAGCCCCCATCCTGATTTAATGATCCAGGAGATTTCTTGCCATCTCCTCAACCCTCTGAACTCTGTCAGCTAAATAGGGTCAAAGATCGAGTCAGACGTCCCTCTTATGCCGTATGGTTAGTTTTTTCATGACCCATGTGGAGTTGCGACGCAATCAAAGCTTTGTACAATCACAGAACATACCAAGAGCGTGCCGGTGGACTCCATCCAAGCCTCGTAGATACTTTTTATTAGTCCTATTCCAGCATCCGTAATTAAGAACGACCCTTAGTAAAGCCATACTGTTTTGTCATGCATAAGATTGGTGCACATTAAAATGAACTAATTATTGATTTAAATTATTTTGTCCAAAACTTTTACTAAATGAGTAGTACAGATCCTGGTCTAAAGTTGTTGGATCTGATGACTACCAGATTTACATATGGTCATGACTTTACGAATTTCATTAAATCAGAAACACACCATGTTGCTTATACAATTATTTAAATATAGTACGAGGTAAGGAGCAACAAGGGGCGTCTATTATATACAATTAGTTTTACAGAAATGCCCCATAAGTCGGTTGTTTTCTTCATATTTAGGGATTTAAATGTTTTAACAATATCTCTAGAAGTAACTAATTCAAATTTAAATTCTACATGACATTCTGGTACGCTCTCCTTGAGCAGTGATTCAGCGACGGTTGTGGAAGATATAAGAGTTTTGGTTGTGGAGACTGGAATGTCAGCGAAGGATTTTTCAAAGGTGCATGCAACATCTAGATCAATTCTGTTGTATTTGTTCGCTTCAGCTTGTTATAAAAAATATTGGGTATTTTTTTAAATTTCGTTTGTGTCGCTATAGAATTTTACTTGTAAGTTTATCGACTGGAAGCCCGTAAGAGTCCTAGAAGGGTCTTAGCTAGTAAGCCTTGGACTGAAAATTGGAAGTATTTTAAATAATAATACTGTATTTTCAAACTAATGTCATTATAAAGAAACATAAATAATGTGCAACTTTTAAATATTTTGTATAAAATCTTGATCTACCCTCCTTTATTTAAACTGAAATTATAACCGCTTCGTTAGAAAAACTTTTAAATAAAGTTTTCTAACATTGTAATAAAAAAAATTGACTACTCAACAATCAATCATTCACTCATTCTTAATTTTCATTTAAAAATTATTATATGATACCGTTAAAAACTGTACATAGCATTTCCCTTTCAAATATTTTAAATTGTCTTTTATTTACTATTTTAATTAAAACGCCTAAATACTCACTAAGGTTGCTTTAAATTTTAGTATATCTTGAGAAGTGTAGATTCAAAGCTCGTTATAAAATTGTATAATTGTTGTGTATGTAACATGTATGTATGTATGTCTGTCCTTCCTTAAATATAAACCAAAACTTTTGTTTCAGTAACATAGTTTAAGTAGATGAGTATTGCATTAAACTATTTGTAAATAATAAAATACTCGTTAGTGTAATTTATTTTTCTATTCTTTATTAAATAAATATATAAAAATATTGTGGTGTGTTTTTATGAATCTAAAATAATATACCGTCGAGGTTGAGGATCATCGTGGCGCAGAGGCGTAAAGTCTACCTGTATATACGACGGTTTGTGGATTTGATTCCAACTGGGGGAAGATAGATTTTTCTATTTCCATTTCCGCTTCGAAAAAGGGACGGAGAAAGCAGATCTAAGACTAAGTAACGGAGTGTCTTAACGGAGTGTCCATGTGCGGGGTAAAGCGTTTACGCAAAAAACAGATAAAGCTTATAGGGGACATATATATATATATATATATATATATATATATATATATATATATATATATATATATATATATATATATATATATATATATATATATATATATATATATATATATATATATATATATATATATATATATATATATATATATATATATATATATATATATATATATATATATATATATATATATATATATATATATATATATATATATATATATATATATATATATATATATATATATATATATATATATATGTATATATATATATATATATATATATATATATATATATATATATATATATATATATATATATATATATATATATACATATATATATATATATATATATATATATATATATATATATATATATATATATATATATATATATATATATATATATATATATATATATATATATATATATATATATATATATATATATATATATATATATATATATATATATATATATATATAAAGTTAGCTTCACGCTTTTATCCCACACATAGCAGGGTAAGCAGAGGGAACTGCAGGAACTATACGAACCTAGTGTTAAGACACTCTGTTACTTAGTCCCTGCTTACTTCGTCCTGCTTACTTATAAAGTTATAAGTTAAACTGTAACTAAAACTTAAGGCCATACCTAATTCCATATAACCTAGGCATATGCTAAACAATGCTTATAAGATAGTATATAAATAGAAAAATTAGAAGACCGTGGTGACACGCAACGTCGAGATGCGCGTCTGCCTATTAACATTGCGGTTAGTGGATTCGACTCCCACTCGGGGTAAATTAGTTATTTCATTTCCATTTTCCTCGCTCTGGCAACTATTCCCGAAAGGCGCGACGCAGGGAACAGAGTGTCTTAACACTAGAACCCCACAGCCTCTGCGGTTCCCGTTGTCTACCCTGTTAATAAATAATAGAAATACTTAATATATTGCACACCAATATAATACATTAGGAAATATAAAAAAAATTACAAAAAAAACATAGAGCGTGCAAAAGTGGTCTTATTGCTAATTGCAATAATTGACAGATGAATGAAGCAATTAATGACGTTAAAAAAAATTGTTAATCTTATAAATTGTTCTTAGTAGTATTGGAAGAGGACAGTACTATTATGTGAATACAAGCCTTACTCAAAATATTTTTCTAGCTTTTCGCTTTTCCCGTTCATAGCCAGAGGGAAACGCAGGAACCGTAGGAACCTAGTGTTAAGACAATCCCTTCAAAGCTTTTCGCCTTTTAACTTAATAAAATATATAATATTCATGTACCTAAATATATTTGTATATACACATGTATATATTATGAATCACCTAAACTTGAAGCAATATTGAATTTTCGTTAGTCCTACCAAAAACCACCCTTTGGAAATTCATACAAAAATTGGATGGAAATGGAAATGGAGCTTAAATTAATGAAATTTATGGAAATTTCGGAAAATATTGAAACAATGGGTTAAATTATTATTTAAGACTTATTTCAAAGATCAGCGATATTGCTATTAAAAAATATACTCCTGATAACTTACAATTTTTACCTGGTATTATTCGATTGGCTAATAATAGGTGGTCACAAATGATAATCGCAGATGAGGCCGACCGTTTTAAAGATGGAGTGATAACATTGAGTGGCGGGAAATATATGGGCCAAAACAGCAAGAGACAGAGAACAGTGGAAAATATAAGAGGTGGCTTACACGCGATAGGCGGTCCTTACAGTGAATACATTTTTAATTCTATTGTTTTAGAAATGATATTGAATTCCTAGCGGGGACGGAGAAAGCAGGAACTAAGCAACGGAGTGTCTTAACACTAGGTTCAAATGGTTCCAGCAGTTCCCTCTGCCTACCCTGCAATGTGCGGGATAAAGCGTGAAGCCAGAAAAAAAAATTAAATTCCTAACACGTACTATAATAATAACTTCGTAACATATTAAAATATCAGAAATATTTTTTTTAAAAAAGAAATTATTTGTTAAAGAAAAAAAATGTAATTAAACGTTTAAAGCGTAAAAAAGCCGTTTGCTATATAATATACCTATATGTTGTCGAAATAGTACATGATAATAAATATAGAATTCCTTCATTTTGAAAGTATAAATATAGTATTGTACTTTGGTTTTTGACGTAACTGTGATAACTTTAGTTCTATCATGGGTTATAAATTAGGTGTTTTCTTTTTTGTTATAGGTGAAGGATTTAAAATGAATCTCTTTTAAACATGCATTCCTCTTTTGTGTAATGCTATCTCCTTTTTACCGTACATTCTCCAATGTGTGTTCTCTATTCAACGTGACATTGGCGAAGTGAATTGTGCTCAACTGGCACGCTGGATAAGCCATAAACAAAGAGAAGAAGAAGAAGAATGTTTTCTTTGATTTGTGTGCCTCGGCTTGGAATTAAAATATGCGTGTTATTATAAAAATAGAATTTTGACATATTTTCTTTTGTTTTCATAGTAACTATATAATATTTGATATTTCTTCAGCCTTATTGATTTTTACACACAATTTGCGGTCTTGGGTACCAATAAAATTTAAAAAAAAACGCGGCGTTAAACTCTGAAAATCAACAGTGAAGTAACAAAGTGTCATAAGCTTCGTTATAGTAACAATTGAAGTACATATATTTTTAAATAAATATACGCAATTTAGTACGAAGCCAAGTTTGCGTAACAGATAGTTATCACATTATCAAACTTGGCACGAAATGAAAATCTTAATTTTATATTATCTAGTGTTGTTAAAATAAGCCGCTTAATAATTGAGATTTCAATCGGGCTGTCATTTTTATCATTATTAATTACAATATATATATATATATATATATATATATATATATATATATATATATATATATATATATATATATATATATATATATATATATATATATATATATATATATATATATATATATATATATATATATATATATATATATATATATATATATATATATATATATATATGTATATATATATATATTTAAGCTTTCGTTCTTAACAAAAAGTACTCGTAACGGCGTTGCTTTTGCTATGCTCATTACTGTAGGCGTTTACGAGTTATAATATATTAAACAGTATTGTTTTAAAAATATATGTTAGTTAATACTTAATTGTGAACAAACATATTCTACTACATTAAAGAACTGCTTATAATTAAAACTGAAAATGTGATTTAGTTCAAGTTAATAATTTGTAATTGAAACAATACACAACAAACAGAGCATCTACTACTAATCGCGACGAATATGGGTTCGATTACCACTCCAAAAAACAAATTATTATTTTTTTCTTTCTCTACAATTCAACATACAATGACTTGAATATTGAGCACAAAAGAAGAACAGAGTGTCTTAACACTAGAGAGAACATCTCCCTGCATATATGCAGCTATACGGTAATGCAAAAAGGAGCTAAAAAAAAAAAAAAAAAAAAAAAAAAAAAAAAAAAAAAAAAAAAAAAAGATAATTATTATTTGAAGACTTAGAACTGTGAACAAAAAGCCTTTCAAAAATACATCTTCACGCTTTATCCCGCACATGGCAGGGTGGGCAGAGGGAACTGCAGGAACCATGGGAACATAGAGTTAAGACACTCCGTTGCTTTGTCCCTGCTTTCTCTGTAGACTTAGTTAAGTTTTCCGCCTTTTCGAGGCATTGCATGTGAAGAAAATGAAAATAGAAATATCTATCTTCCCTGAGTGGGTATCAAATCCACAATCCATCGCGTTTACAGGCAGACGCAACGCGTTTACCCCACGAAGGTCTTCCTTTCAAAACTATTGAAAAATATAACTTGACGTATACTTAAACGAAGGCACGCGTCCATACTAAGATTAAACATAAATCTTCATAGTAAAAGCAATTAGCTGCTCCTCCACATACGTGGTTCCGTACACCGGTTCAGGTAGACAATAGTATTATTTATAGTTTATTTATATTGTAATATTGTAAAGATGGCGTCCCGGCGAGCTGTCACAACAGCACAACCTGTCGCGCGGATCAACGCATGTACAGTGCTGTTCAAACTTTAATTTTCTTGGCATATTTTTAATTTATGTCGATTATCTATATATTTTTATATTGTTTTTAATAAATCTAAATATATATTGACTAGTTACGAGGACTGCAGTTGAAGTATTCAAATTAATATTATTGTTTTTTTTATATAAAATAAAGTTATCTCACTATACCTATAGTCCATATGGGATTCTGTGCTAGAACCTTAGAATAAAAAGTAAGTCAAAGAGAAACTTTACCCACCAATGCCGTTAATGCGAACTTTAGCAACTCAGCGTTTCATAGAGCGTCATTATCCTTTTATATAAACTAATTGTAATACAATGACAACATATTTATAATAAAATTAATTAAAATGATTATTTTTTTGGTGCTGAGGACAAAAAAATGTAGTCTAGTTTATAAAAATTTAAATTTGTCATGTGAAAGATTCCTTAATATCTCATAAATTACTGAAAAAAGAAAAGAAGAGGCTACTTCTTTCTTTTTTCTATTTTTTTCTTATTCACCTCATCTCATCCTCAGCACTTTATTAGAAATAAATGCATATGTAAAAGAGAAATAAAGATTTATATTAAAAAATCAGTTTCCCCTAATCAAAATGAATTCAGAAATCATTCATCACAATCATCAAGAGAAAGCTTGTGATTGATATTAATAAATTTTTTAATCATACTATCTTTTTATAATTATATATGTATATGTATATGTATATGTATATGTATATGTATATGTATATGTATATGTATATGTATATGTATATGTATATGTATATGTATATGTATATGTATATGTATATGTATATGTATATGTATATGTATATGTATATGTATATGTATATGTATATGTATATGTATATGTATATGTATATGTATATGTATATGTATATGTATATGTATATGTATATGTATATGTATATGTATATGTATATGTATATGTATATGTATATGTATATGTATATGTATATGTATATGTATATGTATATGTATATGTATATACATAGTATGATTATCTTTTAATATTGAAATATAATATTTTATAACATATATTTATCACCCCGTAAACTTTAAGAAGCGCACTATCGTGAAGCGTTCATTGATTCGGAAAGGAGGTTTTTTGCTCAATGTCCCGCCAATGTCAGGTATAACGTCGCTTGTTATCTCACGTCGAGTCGTGTCGAACTGACTGACCAACGAAAACTGTCAGTCAAAGCACTGATAAATAATAAATAATATATTACGTATAGATCTGGATCTTTGCAATCGATATGTGGGTATATTTTGTGGAAGTATCTTAATAGGTACTTAGGTACTTGTGAGGTACTTATTTAGACTGAAATACCTCGATTTTCTTTACATTAGGTTCCATCGTTCCAAGAATCCCTAAATGAATACAGGGTAAAAGTAAAATAATAACGATATTATGTATATATAAAAAATATATATAGAAATGAATTTTAGAAATATATTTTGTAACAATATACGAGTATGTATGTTGATAAGGTGACCTTTTACACAGTTTTCATAGTTTTAGTGAATATTAAATATGAAAATAGCAAGCTATATATATATATATATATATATATATATATATATATATATATATATATATATATATATATATACTATATATATAT
This sequence comes from Dione vanillae, assembly GCA_037178615.1. Taxonomy (NCBI): domain Eukaryota; kingdom Metazoa; phylum Arthropoda; class Insecta; order Lepidoptera; family Nymphalidae; genus Dione; species Dione vanillae. Next base: position 19,047 of record JAZFAU010000708.1, on the reverse strand, counting down.
ATATATATATATATATATATATATATATATATATATATATATATATATATATATATATATATATATATATATATATATATATATATATATATATATATATATATATATATATATATATATATATATATATATATATATATATATATATATATATATATATATATAATATATATATATATATATATATATATATATATATATATATACATATACATATACATATACATATACATATACATATACATATACATATATATATATATATATATATATATATATATATATATATATATATATATATATATATATATATATATATATATATATATATATATATATATATATATATATATATATATATATATATATATATATATATATATATATATATATATATATATATATATATATATATATATATATATATATATATATATATATATATATATATATATATATATATATATATATATATATATATATATATATATACATATATATATATATATATATATATATATATATATATATATATATATATATATATATATATATATATATATATATATATATATATGTATATATATATATATATATATATATATATATATATATAGGGTATTAAGGTAATTTTGTATAAATGAACTTCGCTTCGAAAGTCCAAAGAGCATTAAGCTCAGGCGTGAGGAGGATATTAGTAATTTCCTGAAGTGTCAGTTGTTACACTTCTATCTGTTACTTTAACACCTACATAGAATTTCTTACTGGTTATACATAAAAAGAACGATTTGTATGTTTGCTTATATGTAATTAATTTTGTTTATACAGATTTTTAAAATTTGGTGTCAATGGACTTTAATCGTCTAGAATTTACAAAGATATTTTTTTTAATTTCACACAAATTAGTTACAAAAGTTTTAATTAATATATTTTCAAAATAACCGAGTTTTCTTCTAAATATTTATGTATAACCCAAAATTATGCAAAAAATTACAGTGTCCGTCCAAAACTGGGACGAGTTGCTAGTATATCAGCCCGTCCGGTTTGTTGTATATATCGCTTTATTTTATTACCTGTCCTAGGAAGCAGAACATACGTCATTTCCTCAATTAGAAATCAATTCGCTGGAGTCACGTTATCTATATATATTATATAATTTTTATTCACTCAAATATTTATAATTTACATAATAATAAGATCCAAACAAAGCCATATTAGCTTACAATGTACACAGCAAAAAAGTTTTGTCTAATATACACTGTAACCACAACAATAAACAAAAGCTTACTTGAAGCTTTTACAAAGCTCAAATACTCCACTTTGTTCCGTTATTCAGTAGGTGAAAACAAACATTTGACTTAACAATAACTTTAACCAAATTTTTAATCTGACCCCCAACCGTCAGCGCGTGGCGAATTCTTAACAGCCCCTTCTTTAAAATAAAAAACAAAAATTAACCAATTTGAACTTTATAACAAGGAGAAACAGTTCAATTTTATTTAAGAAATATACTAAAATATCTCAATTCTTTAGGGAATACGCATCACTTGCAAATATCTTTAGATATATCAATAAAGAATGTCACGTCCAAAATAAAAATGGAACTCATTCAAAATCTGACATTTAGTGTTGTAGAAACGTGATAAAATACCTTTAAGAGTTTTTGTTGTGGAAAGGATTATGTATGGTATTGCACACTACATACATAATATTGAAGGATTATTTTAGTCATCTCACCTCTCGCACTCGTTTTGTATGATTCATGGCATTAATGGCATATAAATACTAGATGCACTTATATATTAGATGCCATTCTGACTATTCTACGAGTAACAGAATATGTGGTTTTCTAATTTATTCATGTAAATATATTAAAAAAATTACTTTATAAATATAAACATATATATTTTACTAATTTAAATATAATAAAAGGAACCTATAAGCTATCTACCCTACTAGGCCAAATGCGTTGAGTTCCGCCACTCAACATATAACACAAAAATTGGGCGGAGGATAAGGAACAGAGTGACCTAACACTACACTCCCTTGACAGAGTTAAAGCTTAAAGCTCTCATAAAGAGCTCTATAAAGGCTGTTTATAAGTAATTAATACTAAATATATTTTAAATCAGTTGTATTTTTCATCGTTTTATCTCTTTTTTATAGTGATCCGATACTTCAGCGCGTGTCTGCTCGCCTCAATGCTTACAACACCAATGCACGAAACTCGTAAACGAGCCGTATTGAATTACATCACAAAAAATACAATATTTTACTTTAATATACATTTAATGTTTTGGTTCTGTATACGAAGTTTAGATCAATATTACAGAAAAAAAAGCAGGGACTAATCACAGAGTGCCTTAATATAGGCTCATATGGTTCCTGCAGTTCCCTCTGCCTACCCTGCAGTATGCGGGATAAAGCGTGAAACTAAAAAAAATAAGTAAATAAAAGCTGTATATGTAATATGTATATGTAATATATATGTTACTTGTATATAATAAATATGTATGTGGAATATGTAGCTTTATTATACGACTCTATATTCAGGTATTGCTGTAGACTTAGATTACAGGATTAAATTGTAATAAATGAATTTGCAGTTTCTTTATCTTTATATTTAAGAGCGTCTCAGTAATACTTGCGTAGAAGAAGACTAAGTTTATTTTTTTTGTTTTTTACTCACCAAAGGGAAAATATGTAATTATTCTAAACACTTGACTTGAACCTACACCCCTCACAAGCCTTCTAAAAACTCTAAAAAGTTTTTATAATAAAAACTTGTAGATATTCTAATAATTTAAAATGAGTTTTAATAAACGTATAAGAGTTTTTGATCATAGATTTTTTTTTTTTTTTTAGCTTCACGCTTTATCCCGCACATGGCAGGGTAGGCAGAGGGAACTGCAGATAATAAAGACTATAAAAGCGTCGAATTTATGTCAATCATGGCGCTCATTTTATTCTCTGGGGACGAGGCACACTCCGTCCCCCCCCCGCCCGGTGACGCTGTCAAGACCAACTGAGGTCAACAGCAATCAAGCCACTTCGAAAAAAAAAAAAAAAAAAAAAGTCAATCATGGCACTTGCACGTAGGCAGCGGCCCGTACTGGAAGGAAACTAACTACCCTGAAGAATAAGTTATACAGTGATTTAGTCAATTACTACAAATACGTAGAATCTAAATTCGAATACGCTCGAAATATATGGTCTACATGTCTCGTTTTTATTATTTAATAATTAACTTAAACCACGTGTGTTTTTTAAATATGGTATATTCTCATTAGTAAAAAATATTTTTTATTGTTATGTTGCGGGTTCGCTCTCCAATCGGGGGTAATGGATGAATAAGACAAAGCTCGGTCTTGATTTCAACCACCTTACATGCGATCTTTAGAATTGGGCAGTGTGTCGGGTCTGTTACCAGAAGAATAATGTGACAATTTGTTATATAGATAATCAAATTTATAATATAAAATAAATTAAATTAATAAATAATGTATACCGATCCCTAAAACTAACCTGCCTTAAGTATACATGTAATCAAATTAACGCTTTGAGTCAGTCTCCTGTTTAATTATACTTGATGTTATTATGATTTTGCCTACATTCTGAAATCATTGAGATACACATATCTTAGTTGACATACATATATACTTATTTGTTGACGTTGACCGCATCTTCTGCTAATTTTATTTTTCCACATACCTCTTCCTCTACCCACATCCTATCTACCTCTGCAGCCTCTAACAAAGGCTATCCTCTTACTAATGCTTACTTCACCATTTAGAATAAATTAGAGCGCGATTAATGAATTGTCAGAACTATATGACATCGCGAAGTAATTATCTGATATGTTTCACTTTCGTTGTGTCATTTTAGTAAAACAAAGCACGGTGTAGAGTCAGTTGAGTGCAAATATAACATATATCCAAAAATTAAATGTACACACGCACTAACACATACACACACACGTAACTATTGGTTCACATTTTCTATTTTCACAAGTGTAGGAAAAAATCTAAGGCCAAAATCGACTACGTAATTAATTAAAAATTATAATAATACTCAAAGACCCTTTTTGCACTGATTAAGCTATCTCCATTCCTTTATAGGACTACAAGGCGCATGCAAAAGCTTCATCCATACGTGGTTGACATAACCAAACATGAAGTAGACTTTTAGCAGCTCGTTTTTAGTGAGAACCGGCAAGACTTGGAACGACATGTCTGGGATCATTTTTCTCCTCCTCCTGGAGCTTTTAAGAGTTGAGTGAACAGGTTTCTTTTGGACATGCGTCTACCACCTCCGCCTTCATCAACACTTTACATCGGGTGAGATGGAAGACACACGTCTATTCTACTACAAATATAAAACGATTGTGCTAATTTCAATATAACTTAAAAGATCAACTTAAACAAAAAGCACAAATTTAAATTTTAATATGGTATTTAACAATATTATACTATAATTTTACATTCAATAAAGTATTGTGCAAGTCACTGTAAGTAATATTTACTTACAACATGAGTTATATGTTTTTAATTAGAAAGATAATCAAAAATCTTTATCAAAATATAAAGAATTTGCTTCATAGATAAACGCTAAGTGATAAAACCATATGATTTGTACATAAACTAATAAAACAATTCGATACAATTAGTTTCTTTATTATGTTAAAGTACAAGATTCACATAATGCTACCCTAACCAGGTTCGAACCTACTACAAGTATAAGCCAACTATACTATATCATCAACATACATACACATACAAAAGCACATATATATATATATATATATATATATATACCTCCATTTCACATTAACCGTATCGAACGCCAAAAGCTCATAACTCCGATCATGATAAATCTTTGACATTGCACGTTTTTTACACGACTTTTTATTCTTGACCGGAAAATATTATATTCTTATTTGTTTATCTCCGCGCTTGTCATCTGCCTCCATCACTACATAATTAGAAAGACAAGAAGATTTTTTTCATATTAATTGAGCGAGCTTTTAAAGCTTACCCATAGTATTATGAACTCTACAACTCAAAATATAGAGTTCATTTTTGTTAATGGCTTTCTTAATTTTTTATGAAGGCTGTCGGGGGAATTTTGAAAAATTAAGTTTCGGTGACACTGCCATTTTACGAACGAATCAGATATGATTTCTTTGTTCAGAGAATGTTAATGTAGTTCCAAGTTAATTATTGGACAATAATATAAATAAACAATATTATCTTTGTAACTTGATATGATATCGTAGCAACCTTTGCCTGGAAGTAATTAGCAATATAGTCTAAGATTAATATGTTATGTATGTTTGTTTGTTGGATTTTAATTGATTGCTATAATTTAAATTGAACCTGTTACAACCGTCAGAGAAAAGAGTTATAGCACTTAGTTATAAAACTTGTGTAAAAACGATTTGAAGTCAATGTAGAACATCGAGATGACTCATTTTAGCCATCATCAGTATCGGTTTCAAAGTCAAAGTCAAAGTCAAAACAATTTTATTCAAAATAAAAAGTACAAGCTTCATTTTTGAACGTCAAATAATTAATTTAATTTAACGCGCACTAACCTAGCGGTCCCTGCATGCCTCTTTCACCTCGTTCACTGTCATTGGCAACTTCATACATGCTCTCCGAAGTCTCTTAGTCTCTCTCTCCGAGTCTTTATGCGTTGTGACCTTCCTGACCAACCCAGATCTCCTCTCATCTCTCTTACCATAAACTTTTATTAAAAATTTGCCGTTCAAACAGAAAATAATACTAGATTATATTTACTTGTTCTTTAAAATTATAACAAAAATATGTAGAGCCAAGAATATTAAAGAAGGAAAACAAAAATATTTTCGTACACATGTCGCATTTAGTATATTGCTGATACGCGAAGGATTACGGGATTACCGGCTTAGCTGAAAGATAGCGAGGGATTTTTATTTATCAAAAACATTGAAAATTGCGTGGTCACGAGTGCATTCGTAACGTTATACATTGGCGTTATCGCGAAAATTTAAAACGGCCAACAAACAAATCTTAGATGACATTGTGAGTGACTGATTTAGTACTTTTAAAACACAACCTTTAGATATCTGGTTTGAAGCAGAATTGAAGATATTGCGCATCGACAACTGAATCGGATCTCACGTTTTTTTCTAAGGCAGAGAAATGAAAATAATTTATTCAACCAAGTGGGAATCAAACCTATGAACATCCACCCTATGAGTAGCGATAGTTCTCTTTTTTATGCAAGTGCATGGGCACATTTATCTTAAACGAAGCTGAATGAATCAAGAAAGCGTTACTGAGGCGTTGAAATCGTACTTCTTTTTGCAACTGTGACTGTCTTAATCAAAAATAAGTATATTGATGCTTAAAAACTATGAGAACCGTCATAGTGCAGTCTGCCTGCAAACGCGATGGTTAGTGAATTCAATTGCCACTAGGGGAAGATGGATTTTTTCATTTCTACTTTCATTGCTATAGCAATTTGGCAAAGCGCGACCTTGAGAACATTCAATGCCTCGAAAAGGCGGAAAGCAGGGAACGGACTGTCTTAACACTAGCTACCCACAGTTCATGCAGTTTCCTTTGCCTACCCTGCTTTGCGGGATAAAGAGTCAAGCTATATCAAAAAAAAAAATGGTTGCCTGTAAAGTGGGTTTTACGGGCGAAAATTTTACGTGACAACGTCTTTTTCTCGGTAGAATATTTATTGATATGATTAATAATTATAATATAAATTGCACAAATTTTAACTATAGAAAATATATGTTGTTTACTAAAACATTGTACATGTGTCAAGTGATACGCGCGGCGGACCGATCATAGTTCAGTGACAGTTGACACATCGTTACGTTACCTTTTTCATATGTGACTCCGAGCCGCAACCTAATTTAAGACGTTGTCACGTCAAAAAATAATACATACAAAAAGACCAGAATTTAGAATAAATATATTTCAATAATACGTAACGTTACCAACAGCAAATAGATAGAGTAAGGTTAATGTTTAATTCTATGTCACATGTAATAGATAAAAGATAAACTGTAGATAACACCTGGCATTATCCAGCTACGACGTTATATATATATGCGATAGCTTATAGTATGAAACTAGTTTCTTTACCCCGACTTTGCTTAGTCTATGAAGAAAACCAAATAATCCTGTTATGTCAGTTTTAAATAGGTATACTATATCTTTACAGATAAGAGTGTCTCTAAAGATTAACGTCATATACATAAGATTTTGAACGGTGCTTAATTTAAAGTACTTCATAAATAAATAGTACAAGTAGATTTGTTTTATCTTGTTTCTAGTCTGGCCAGTTGTTGTTGAATCGTTCGAGTTTTTTATTGTCTTAATATTGAAAAACAAAAAGTAGAGAAAGGAACAGCTTATCAGTGCTAAAGGGTAGTGTTTTGATAAAATAATTAATTATGTACGACGCACACGCACACGACATATATATATATATATATATATATATATATATATATATATATATATATATATATATATATATATATATATATATATATATATATATATATATATATATATATATATATATATATATATATATATATATATATATATATATATATATATATATATATATATATATATATATATATATATATATATATATATATATATATATATATATATATATATATATATATATATATATATATATATATATATACATATATATATATATATATATACACTTCTGATGTGACTTTTATGATACGTCAGTAATCTTTTTTTTATGAATTTAGTATGTAATCATTTTTTATGATATTTGCAAAAGTACAAATTTTAAAATACTGACTTATCATTGCTGTAAAGAAGTAAGTCTTTGGTCAGTCTGTGTGTCGTTATATCCAGTATATTCGAGCACAATGCAGAGATTCGTAAAACATTTTTATTATATTTTAATATCAGAATGCATATGACATACTTAGTAATAAACGCATTTTGTTGTGATTAATATTTTATACTAAGTTATTAAATATTTTTATTATAATAATAAAATAAATAATTTAGTGCGTGAGAAGTTCCACACTATTTTATATCTTGATGACGAATCTGAGATAATTTAATATACAAAATACTAGTATTTAAGTTAATTTCAAAGATATATTTAGTCACGAAACAGAACACACATTTCATTTAAATACACGCATAAAGAACCTTCTTCTATTGAAAAAATATAAATAACTAATAAACAAGTTAAGGTAGCTTAAACTACTTGTTTCTAAGTTTATTAAAGAAAATTTAAGCGAAGCCACAGTAAAAGTTTATACGAAAAAGACTTAGGAAGTCAACACTCGAGGAAGATAATACCCGATAATGGCAGCTACATTGAAATTATATCGAACTTCGTGATTTTTACAGCGCAGCTATCTTATCGCGTACACGTAATCTACAATCTGGAACGAGCGAATTGTAATTAGATTTATTTTATATATAATTTGGATAAAATTTAAAAATTATTTTTTTTTTTTACATAATGCGGCGTTGAATTTCGCCACTAAATTCTTGAAAATTGAATAATACAAGTCTAATCCAAATTATTCAACTTCGCTTGTCGTGATTTTTTAAAATTGCTTAGGCCCAGTTTTACTGGTTACGGGTAAAATTTCAGATAGTTAGCCTAATAATTTACAAAGGTTATCTGCTGGATATGTCTATTTAAGATTAGTGAATATAAAATTTGTTGTTTATCTATCAGATAACGAATATTTTTTTTCTGTGATGTTATTATCAAATCGTGAAATTGGATCTAAATATTTTTAGTATGTTAATTGTTTATATAGTAGCCAAGGCAATTAAAAACTACTTTGCAGACTGTTAGTTAAGTTTACCAACACAACAATACATGATTTTTTATTTTCGTCGAGATAAATTACTTAAGGCTATATCCCCAGACCTCTGGAAAATTAGTAAGCAAAATTAAAATTGGACCGTCGTGGCGCAGAGGCGTAAGTATCTGCCTGTAAACGCGACGGTTTAAGGGTTTGATTCATACTCGGAGAAGATGGATTTTTCTATTTCCATTTTCTTCTCTCTGGAAACTAGCAAAGCGCGGCGTTGAGTTCCGCCACTCAAAACGCAATGCCTCGAGTAAGGAAAGGAAAACGGAAAGCGGGGACGGAGAAAGTAGGGGCTAAGCAACGGAGTGTTTTAACACTAGGTTCATATGGTTCCTGCAGTTCCCTCTGCCTACCCTGCTTAATGCAGGGTAAAAGCGTGAAGCTATAAAAAAAAATTAATATCTTTATGGTGATTTTTTTCCCTATTCCACATGTGTGTTCATTAGTAGATAGGTCAGATTAATCACTATTTTCCAAGGAATATATCTACAATGTCCACTTCACAAATATAAACATTTTTAGCTTTTTGCACTTATTCTACGGTTTAACTCAAGATAAAGACCATGGGTTTGTTGTTGTTGTTGCTTGGCTTACCACACTACCAAACTAAGTTCAGTATGTCCGTACATCGGTCAGTTCCGTCTATATTCGCAATTCATTTCTTTGCAAAGCTTGTTGTACTTAAGTAGATATTAATTAAGTAATAAACTTGTCACAGATACCAGAACTCAAATCTGAGTAATATTTTTAAAAAATAACTGTAGTATTAAATAATAAAAAAATTAAAAAAAAATGTAAAGATTATTATAGATGTTCATTATGATAAATATTAATTTTATATACCTATTATGTATTAATATTAATATAATCAATACTTGTGATAAGAAAATATAGTTTAATGTAAAATAGGGTACGGACCAAGTGTCTGTAGAGTAAATTATTTTTAAATAAAAAAAAAATAATAAATATAATTTAATAAACTTAATAGAAAAAGTACTTTAATACACTTGATTAGGATGAAAAAAGCATTTCCAAACAACCCATGATCTTGTCTCTTGAGCAAACTAGTTACAAAACTTAAATTTAAACGGGTTAAAACATTACGTCAAATCAATTAACCGCGCCAATTAATCACTTGGCGCTCCATCACACCACTCGTCGTTTGACAGCCGCTGTCGCGTTGACAGCTGTCACTTTTGACAGCTCAAGGTTAACTGTCAAGGGTGAAAGCGTAATATGTTTATTAACACGGTGTTTCTAAATTAATCTAAACTTTTATAGAGTTAACAAGTTAATTTGAAAAGATTATAGACACATTAATCTATGTAAATAATATTATCAAAAAAATGGTTGCCTGTAAAGTGGGTTTTACGGGCGAAAATTTTACGTGACAACGTCTTTTTCTCGGTAGAATATTTATTGATATGATTAATAATTATAATATAAATTGCACAAATTTTAACTATAGAAAATATATTTTGTTTACTAAAACATTGTACATGTGTCAAGTGATACGCGCGGCGGACCGATCATAGTTCGGTGACGTTTTTTTTTTCGCTGACGTTTGTTTTGGTTGACACACGTGTTAGTGAGAGTTTTTATTAGGGTAGTGTTTTTTCTTTCCATTTTACTATAGTGGAATTTGTTTTGTGTTATAAAAGGTTCCATTCTAACAAGGTGATTGTTTGTAGTGAGTATTTGTGTTGTTTATTTAGGTTAGACTAGTTTACGTTCATTTAGGTTATCTTTTTCATTATGGATCCTGATCCTCCACCTGATCCCCCTGATCCTGGTGGAAATAATTCTGAGTCGATAGTAACACGAAAAAGACAAGGGGAAGCTTCATCCTCAAATAATATAATTAGTGCAAAGAAGACTATTATAGATCCTAATACCGCGACGCCTTCTATCCAAAACTTATATGTCCACCCGTCCGTTTCTGAAAGTCCGAAATCCTACATAGATTCCGATAAAGGCCCTTTCATTGTGTACGTGTCGAGGGAAATACCTGACCCCGCAGCCGGTACCACCATAAGAGCAATTAAATTCGGCCAGTTTTTACACAGAAATAAGATCACAGGTATTACTAATGATGGAGTTAAGAATGTTGGTCGGAATAAGATCAGCGTTCAGTTCTCTTCTGCTACTGCAGCGAATTTGTTTTTAACAAACCCTGTGTTAAAATTAAGTAAATATGTTGCGATTATTCCAACTTTCAATATTACTCGAATGGGTATAATTAGGGATGTTCCTGTGGATTTTTCTCTGGATGAACTAGTTGAGGTATTTGTGTTTCCCTCGTGTTCTGGACTAGTATTGAAAGCAAGGAGATTGAATAGGAAGAATATAAGTGAGGGAGTAACTACATGGATCCCGACCCAGTCGGTTGTAGTTACTTTCCGTGGTCAACAGTTGCCTGATAGGGTCTTTTCCTATCATTCATCTCTTCCCGTTGAACCCTACAAATTTCCCACAATCCAATGCCTTAATTGCTGTCGTTTTGGACATGTTAAATCTCAGTGCAGATCTCAGCCAAGATGTTATAGGTGTTCCCAGTCACATACAGGTGATGCATGTGACAAAACTAAAGATAACTCAAATTGTCTATATTGTGGTAGTAAGCATTTTGCTACTGATAAGGATTGTCCCGAGTTTGCAAGGCAACAATCAATTAAAATTGTTATGGCTCAGGAATGCATTTCCTACATAGAAGCAGCTTCCCGTTTCCCGTCTGTCCAACGATCCTATGCAGATATTGCTAAGGAATTGTTCTCCCCTCCTATTTACACAAATGTAATCCCTCATCAAAAGAAATCTTCTACCACTCCTTTCCCCAAGTCCTATCGCAAAACTGTTTTTGCAATCTCCCCGTCCCCGCGCTCCTCTAGCAAAGGGATTTGATAGACAAGCTCATCAAGCCCTAGTTGGTAATTGCTCCTCTTCCCTTCCCAATGGTTGTGCACTCGGGCAGGGTGTTGATAATTCAACTGATTCCCGCAAGGATCTGTTAGTTGCTCTTACAGAAACCCTTGTAAGCATAATCTCAACCTGCGATGAACTTCCCTTACCGTCCAACGTTGCCCAAAACCTACTCAAAATATTCAAAATCCTAAACAATGGCTCCACTGAACTTCCTCCAGTGGAACAGTAAAAGTGTTCGGCCTAAAAAGCCTGAACTACTTCATATTGTTTCACTATATAATCCTGTTATTGTTTCCCTCTCAGAGACATTGCTGTTGCCTGATGACCGATTCAGGGTGTCAGGTTTCTCCTGTCTAAGGGAGGACAGGAATGATGGGTATGGAGGTAGTGCCATCCTTATCCGGCACTCCTCTCCTTATTCCCGTATCCCTCTCCCTTCTCACAGTCAACAGATTAATGCTGTTGCTGTGAGAGCCTTTAATATCTCCTTTCTTTCTGTTTATATTCGTCATCCTTCCTCTTCCCTCTTCCTTGAGCTAAAGTCTATTATTTCTTCGCTTCCTCTTCCTGTGCTGGTCCTGGGTGATTTTAACACCCATCACACTTTGTGGGGGTGTTATTACTGTGATGGATTCTCTCCTTCGTTGGTGGATATGATTGATGATGTTGATCTCTGCATCCTCAATGATGGTTCACCGACCCGTAGGGTTAATCCGAATCAGAGTCCTAGGACTGCTATTGATCTTTCCTTATCATCTCCTTCTCTTGCTTCCTTACTATCATGGTCCGCACTTCCTTCCACCTATGGTAGTGATCATTTCCCAATTCTTTTGTCGATTGATAATCGACTTCCTTCCCCACTTAATACTTTCCCGCTTCTAAAATTTAACTTAAAAAAGCCAACTGGAATGAGTATGCTGACTCTGTGGACCGCATGTCGGATAGTCTTCCTGAGTCTGTTAATTATGAGAATGTCATTTTTTGCTATGATCGGTTTATTTCTGCCATTTTATCTGCAGCCGACTTACATATCCCCAAAAAACATTCCATTCAGAATCGGCTGCCTTCCAATCCCTGGTGGGATCAGGAATGCTCTGATTCTGTCAATCGGCGAACATCTGCTGAGGTGTCATACGCAGCCTGTATGACAATGGAAAATTATATTGAATTTAAACGAAGCGATGCTAATTTTAGGAAACTTATTTGGAAGAAGAAAAGACTTGGGTGGGTTAATTTCTGTGAATGCCTTAATCCTCGCACTCCTTCCTCTGTTGTGTGGACAAATGTTAAGAGATTTCGCCGATCTCTTAGCAGTATCCCTAGTCCTAACTCCAATAATCCATCTAAATGGCTTAACGATTTTGCTGACAAATTGGCTCCTCCTTTCGTTCCGTCCTCCGATTTATTCTTTGAGTTGCCGATTGAGTCTTCAGAGGAAATGGATGCTCCCTTTTCTTTGGAAGAGCTCAAAAGCGTCTTAACGGATTTGAAAGACACTAGTCCAGGCGAAGACGGTGTCCCCTATTCATTCATAATAAAATTGAATGAAAAATCCAAACTTTTTTTTTTGGATTTAATTAATATTATTTTTCAATCAGGTAACATCCCCAGTTCATGGAAATCCCAGTTTGTTATCCCTATCCTTAAGCCTGGAAAATGTCCTTCTGATCCGAATTCCTACAGACCCATTGCGCTATCATCTACATTAGCAAAAATTACTGAACGGCTTTTGAAAAACCGATTGAAATGGATATTGGAAAGCAGAAATATATTAGCTCCCTCTCAGTTTGGCTTTAGAAAGGGGGTTAGTACGGTAGATAGTCTCAGTATTTTTACTACAGACATTCGACGAGCTTTTGCCAAAGGAGAGTATTTGGTGGGTGTTTTCCTAGATGTTGCATCTGCTTATGATAATGTCAATCTTCCGTTGCTCAGGCAGAAAATGCAACAGCTGAGTATTCCGATGAGGATGATTCATTTCATTTGTAATTTGCTAACCGGTCGTTCGGTATCTGTTAAACACCCGCTTCTTACTGTACCATCCAGACTCGTCTGGAAAGGTCTTCCTCAGGGTTCCGCTCTTAGTCCTCTGTTGTATAACATTTATACACATGACCTCGAATTAGCTGTTAACAATTTTTGTAACATCCTTCAGTATGCTGATGATATCGTCCTTTATTACAGCTCATGCTCTGTAGAGGACATAACTTTTCGCTTAAATTCTGCTTTGCACTATCTTGATCAGTGGTTGTCTAATCATGGCCTTGCTCTATCCATTGCAAAGTGCCAAGTGGTGGTATTCTCTAAAAAGAGGAATATTCCAAATTTTCATATTATGTATGATAGTACTCCTATTCAGGTAACGGATACTGTGAAATTTCTTGGCATAGTACTCGATAAACGACTGAACGGAATTGCGCACGCTGAATATCTTAGTAAAAAATGCGAAAAAGGTATTAACGCTTTAAGAGCTGTATCTGGTGTGTGGTGGGGTGCACACCCGTATACTCAAAAGCTTCTGTACGGTGCTATTATCCGTAGTCATATTGATTACGCATTATTTGTCCTGGACCCATTCAACAAAGTAGCCACAGAAAAACTTAATCGCATTCAGTACAAATGCCTGCGCATTATCCTAGGAGCAATGAAGTCTACTCCTACTAACGCACTTCAAGTAGAATGTGTTGATCCCCCCTTGCCTATTCGTAGACAATTCCTTGCGGACCGATTTGTGGGTAAAATGCTGCAGCTTTCGTCCCATCCTCTGTGGTCTAAGCTAACTGAGCTAGCTGGCCTATTACCCCGTAATAAGCCTTTACCATACCTGCTTAATAGCTTCCTTAAGTTCACTAATCTTCCAAATCCTCTGTCACGTTTTCCATCTAATCCTTTGTATTGTACACCGTACAATGCATTGGTTTACTTCCCACATATTATCACAGATCTTGGCTTGACCAAGGGTGAGCCGGGCACTAACACAAAATTTCTAGAGGCAGTAAATGAAAAATGGTTGAATTTCTTACACATCTATACTGATGCGTCAAAGCTTTCAAAAGAAGGCTGTGTTGGTGCAGCTTGCTGGATTCCAAAATTCAAAATTATTCTACAATTCAAATGTCCCCCCGAGTCCTCAGTGTTTACAGGTGAGGCTGTTGCTTTATTAGAAGCAATCCTGTTCTCACAGTCCCATAACGTTAAACAAACTGTTATATTTACTGACTCACTAAGCTGCTTAATGGCTATAAAGGGTAACCCGTTTCAAAGTAAATTAAGATCTTCAATTGTTTTTAGGATTCGTGAAGAATTATACTCATGTCATCTCAAGGGTTTGGATATTACTCTGGTTTGGATCCCAGGCCATTCTGGAATCAGTGGGAACGAATCTGCAGACTCTTGTGCTAAATTAGCTGTCCAGTGTGGTACCTTGGAACATTTTGTGAATTCGGCTCATGATCTGTTGTCTCTTGCAAGAACTCATTTGGATAAGTCCTGGTCCAAATACTGGGATTCGACAAAATCCCAGAAAGGAAAATATTACGCATTTCTTCAACCTGATATCCCAAAGCGTCCTTGGTTTTATTCTCAAAAATTTGCGGAACGGAAAGTTATTTCAACAATTTGTCGTTTACGCCTTGGACATGCATGTACACCTATTCATCTGGCCAAGATCCGGGTCAGGGACCATTCACTGTGTGAATGTGGACTAGACGACGGTTCTCCTGCCCATATCCTTTTCTCTTGTCCCAAATTAGCTCGCCCCATTTATGATGTTCTCCCTCTTAAAGTCCCTCGCCCCCTTAATGTTCAATGTTTGTTAATGTTTGTGTTTAGTCCTTTGTGTAAATTTTTGTGTAAATATATTAAATATAATAATATTAAAGTATAAGCTAACACTCATGTAAATATATTGTTTATTACTAACCCCATTTATTGTCTGTAATTATTGTAGATATCTGTGATTTGTTATAGGTGAAGGATTTAAACTGGATCTCTTTTAAACATGCATTCTCCAACTGTGTAATGATATCTCTTTTTTTACCGTACATTCTCCTTTGTGTGTTCTCCATTCAACGTGACATTGGCGAAGTGAATTGTGCTCAACTGGCACGCTCGAAACGCCATAAATAAAGAGAAGAAGAAGAAGAAGAAGAAGATAGTTCGGTGACAGTTGACACATCGTTACGTTACCGGGCGTTACACTTTTTCATATGTGACTCCGAGCCGCAACCTAATTTAAGACGTTGTCACGTCAAAAAGCTAAGTATTTTGTAAATTATTTTCATCTTTATATAATTATACATAATTTTGCAGTACATTAGTAGTGTAGCATTCAAACAGCCAAAAAAAAAGAATTGAACTAAATTTATAGTCGAATCCTTCTGATAACTATAATAAGATTAATATTATTTCAATATATAGTTTAAAAAATACATTGAAATAACCGCCATTTATCAGAGTCACTGTTACTATAAGAACTGCTATAAATAGATTTTATGAGAATATCTTATTTTTTCCTTCCATAAGCATTTCAAGTTTAGCGCTTTAGAGTTCAAAAAATTAACCTTTTTTGTATAACTTTTGTTATAAGAGGTTAATTTTAACTACAGGAAATTTAAAAATTTAAAAATTATAAATCTAGAGAAAAGTAGGGGCAATAAGTATCTAGTATTTGTAACTTGAAATGTACTTGCAGTCCTCTGTCTAAATTATTATCTCTAAATAACAAAATTTGAAGTGATTCTATTGTAATATTTAAAAACTACAGTCCAGAAGTAAATTGATATTAGTCCTAGATAGGAATCTTTGTTTTGTCTTTGTTGATTATTTTTAATAAGTTATGGAGAGATTTCACTTTTGTATCTCCGATTTCTACGGTATATAAAACAATTAAGTTAAATAAATATTTTTTTAAAGTTTCAACCTAAAGTATTAGATCAAAATGTACCAACAAATATTAAAAAATAATGTCAAGCGTAGAACTTCTACAGTTTTTTTTAAATCGTTTAGTAAATATACCTAGGACACGCAACTCCTTCACCATACAAAGACTAAGTCATGCTAGACTATGCTCTGCCAAATTTAATAGTACCTCGTTTTTCCTACCACATTTTATATGCCTTCGCATATTAAAATGTCTATACAATACACGAGCATACCTACAACGTAATCTTAGTCACAGACAGTAAAAGCATCACGGTGGCAATATAAACACTGTATTGTTTTGAAGGAATCAATAGATAAACATTTGTTTCTCTTATCACATGCGCGGTTGCTTTGTAACGTCGTAAACCCTTGGCTCATAGCCGTGGGAAGAACTGACTCATTTTACCGTTTTATGGTGATGAATAATTAGTTATTAGTATAGGATTTTCGTGTAATAAACTAAGTTTATGATCTAAATAAAAGTAGGTATGAGCTGCATTATAAATATATCTTTTTGCTTCATGCATTATTCAGCTCGTAGCAGGGTATGTAGAGGGAAACACAGGAACCGTAGAAACCTATTGTTAAGACACACTGTTTTTTGATTCCCAAATTGCGTGTTGAATGGCGGAACTCAACACCGCGGATACCTTGTTGTCACAACGAAGAAAATCAAAATGAAATAATCAAAAATTTAATTAAAAGTACTTGTAAATTAGGCCCAAGGTAGGCCTAATTTACAAGTAGACCCTTGGCCTAAGCGCATCGACAGTCCTCTATATCTACGATCCTTTAATATATAAATAGTCCTTGAATAAATAAATATTAGTAATATTTATACAAATATATTTTTCTTATCAATTTACACTTTCCCACTCTGCTGCTATGATACCTAAAGATTGGCGTTAAGATCCGCTCAATGAGCAAGGACTAATGTGTGAAATTAAGAATTATTTGAATTTAATAAGGGATATTAATCTGTTCTTTTGATGATTCATTAATATATATATATATATATATATATATATATATATATATATATATATATATATATAGATATATATATATATATATATATATATATATATATATATATATATATATATATATATATATATATATATATATATATATATATATATATATATATATATATATATATATTTATTTATTTAAATTTCAATATGTATATTATGTAAATGTTTATTACTTATACGTGATAAAATAATATTACCGACGGCAACTTTACTTTGATAGTTCTTAAGTTATTGGTTAAAAAAGATTAATACCGATATTAAAAGAAGGATGAAAAATGTTTTTTTTATATGATAGGATAGAAAAAATACTTAAAGAAATTTAAATTATTTAGAAAACGATCAAAAATTGGATTGATTTCATACTACGTCTATATCAAACAATTAAACTGCACTGGTAACTTAAACATTTTTCGTCAAATTTTGTCAAAATTCTTCTATTCTTTTTACATTTTACTTGTATTGTTAAAACTTGCAACAAGAATTTGCGGCCAACAATACAAAGGCTTGTCTTTATACTTGTCAACTAATGTTGTAAGCCTGATGAGTTTGTTTCATTGGACGTTATAAACTCGAGAATTAGTGTTTCCAATTAAAGTATTTGATTTAGGAAAGCTGGAGCTTGTACATGTATCAATATGTAAAATGTGAACTTTAATTATTTCCATTAACCAGCTAAAACTTGTCAAATGATTATGCCTCAGTGGGTTTCAAACCTACAGCCATCGCACAACGTCCTCTTTTACATAACATCATAATGTAATAGATTACGTATGTAGATTAATAATAGTAGAATGTTACGTATGTATATGGAGGTGTTAGAAGTTCGCCAATTTGAAATATACATAAAAATTAGTTAGAAAAATGAATGGTGGCAATGTAGGTGCTATAAAAACTATATATATATATATATATATATATATATATATATATATATATATATATATATATATATATATATATATATATATATATATAATATATATATATATATATATATATATATATATATATATATATATATATATATATATATATATATATATATATATATATATATATATATATATATATATATATATATATATATATATATATATGTGTATGTAGAATCTACACAACTTAAGATCGTAGTGAGAGAGCGTAAGATAATACTACTACTCCCTAGCGAGATGTTTCGTCCTCATCCGTCTTGGTTGCAGATAAATCAGACATCTTGTAGCGTAGGTAAGTCCCTAAAGGGTAAACCATTCACATGTTAACCAAAACTAT
>JAZFAU010000707.1:0-57587 GCA_037178615.1 Dione vanillae | reverse complement strand
GAAAATAAATTATAGGTGTCTCTTAAAAACGATAGGGTTATATTTTAGTAAAATGGTAAATTTATAACATGTGTATATATTATTTTTATGATTTTCAAATAATTAATTTAATTTACCACCGGTTCGCTAAAGTTAATGCCTCAGACCTGAGAAGAACCGGCGTAAGAAACTCAGCGGGACTTAATCTGTTTACATTTTTATATTTTTTTTTAGTTTTCCAGATGTTTACAATTTCACAATTCTTATTATTGACAACGATACTTTTGAACTAGACTGGAGCGAGCATTTCATTCTCAAGGTGTGTTATAATTTACGAAATCATTAATATTGACTAATGGAAAGAAGCATTAGAATGACTCCGTCTGAACTTATTTTTGAGATAAAGATTAGAGATAATGAAGATGACATTTCCAAGATAATTGTAGAAGAAAACATTTCTGAATTTAACGAAAACAGACAAGGGCTAAGATAAAAAGCAAAAGAATCTATCAAGAAAATTCAGGAAGAAAATGTCAGAAATTATAATAAGAAGAGAAAAGAAGCTCAGTCATACGATGCTGGTGACTTAGTTGCTGTAAATAAAACCCAATTTAGCCATGGTAGTAAACTATATCCGAAATTCCTCGGATCCTACGAAATTACAAAGAAAAACAGGAATGGTACGATACGGGTTTAAGCAAATTGGATTTGGAGAAGGCCCGGTCAATACCACGAGCTCAGCAGACTTTATGAAACCACAACCAGGAATGGCCGTGTGGAAAGTAGTAGATTTTAAGTTTATTTTTGTTAAAATGTAAGTAAGATCTAGTTTGTCAAAAATAGCAACACTTTATTTTTTTATTAAGTTGTTAGAGACTGACAGTTGACGTGAGGACTATTGTTTCGTGTTATATTTTCAAGAAAAATAATTAAAAGTATTTCGGTAATTTATCCATGTTTTTCACATTAATCATCCCAATATATCCTCAAAGTGGGAATCAAATCTACAAACCAGCTTTTTACAGAAAGACGCAATTTCCGCATCAACGACACAAAAGTTCTCTATATATCAATTTACACATTCATAACAAATGAACTCATTTATTTTACACTCAACTAAGCAAACGAAATTTCCTTATTAAATTTCTTACACAAATATCCTTTATGTCAGTTATAATAAAACTTTCAAAGGCTTCGCAGTAACAAATTAGTCACACCATCATATCATTCATATTCAACAACATTTTGAGTAAAATCTAATTTCAGAGTCATATTTAACAACATTTTGAGTAAAATCTAATTTGTTTTAATAATAATTATATTTATACTCAAAGGAATTCTAAAATCTTGGTAACCCCACTATGTGAAGACAGATGTGGCTTCATTACTTATTTACAGAAATAAAGAAAAGAAATGGGTAAATTAAACTTGATGAATTGAAGAGGCCTTTGTCGTTGTAAGTGGTCTTCTGAAGTAATGTCGTTTTTATAATAATTTTTAATTAGAACACGAATAGAATTAAAATGGAATTCAAACACAGAATTTTAATAATACTTATAAAATTTTCATTATTGCTATTATATTTGTTGCTGTATCAAACTGTTCATTTAAGGTTGTATAAGCGAGGTTGAGTTACGCGACATGTTGAATTCATATGGCATATGGAGAACGAAGAGTCGAGAGAGAAGACGAAAATCACATTTTTGAATCACAAACCATACCATAATTGATATGTCACATTTGGCATCCTATTTGCGCGTATATGTGACAAACATATCACAAGATGACGTGCTGTATATATGCTATGTATCTATTGCGTACTTCGTTAGAAGTACTGTGTTTTTACTAAGATTCATCTTAAAGTTACGAATAAAAAATTTTCAAGAAAAATTGTTGAGAATAAAAAATAGAAATTTAACAGTTGAATTTTGCTGAAGATATTTAACAGAATATTAAGACAAAAAATTAAGAGGACCGTCGTGGCGCAGAGGCGTAGCGCCTACCTGTAAACGCGACGGTTTGTGGGTTCGATTCCTACTCGGGAAAGATGGATTTTTATATAAAGAGAAAGCAGTGACTAAGCAACGGAGTGTCTTAACACTAGGTTCCTACGGTTCCTTCAGTTCCCTCTGCTTAATCTGCCATGTACGGGATAAAGCGTGAAGACATAAAAAAAATTGTTTCTATTTATATGAGTGTACTTAAATTTGTCAACTTTTAGACTTTCTTTTAACTTACAATCCTAAGATTGTTTCTTACCAAACCTTCGGTCATTGATCAACCGCTACGAAAATGACAATTATTTACCACCATATATTGAATGTCTAGAGATGAGAAAATCACTACAGGCTATCTAATACTGACAGACGTCTACCACCGCTCTGGACGGCCCGTGGTCGTGCATAATAAAGTGTTTGAAGCATGTTAAGATAGTATTACAATACTGTCCTGAACATTGAAAATTGAAATGATATAATAGAGGAACAGTAGCTATGAAACGATAATTAAATAAATAGCTTTACAATGTCATCTACATATAGCAGTATAGGCAGTGGAACCTAGTGTTATGACATGCCGTTCCCATTTTTCTGTACAATTGTAGAAATATTTCGTGTTGGATACCGAAAGTCAGCGCCGCGCTTTGTCTTTTCACATTTAAGGAATGAGATAACTCCACCCTCCGAGTAGGAATTGAACCCACAATAGTCGCATTTACACCAAATAGTGTAGCGCTGCATCACGATGACCTCAATAGTAGAATGAGACTCTAATTAGATAAATAGAATTTCTATTAAACCTAACTTAACTTTAAATCTTTTTGTGTTTCAAACGAGTTAGAAGTTTTTATTCAATATATTTTTGCTGGATAGACTGGGTCAGATTCCCAAACACGACAGACTTCAAATTGTATAAATAATTATTAAAAAATATATAAATTTATCTTCATTTAACTAATTTATGTATCAAAAAAAGCAAAAAATACCCAAAAAATGACGTGAAAATTTTACAAAAATATTATTGTCCAATATTTTTATATTAAAAAATAAATGACCTCGACGATGAACCATAAAGTAGGTCCAAAAGTAATACTTAAGGCGCTAACTTGAAGCTTACGGTCCGATAAAGAGATTTTCTTGCAATTTTCCCCTTAATACGTCGCGTCGTTCGTTTACGACCATCGTTAGATAAAATCTAAAACAGCAAAGATTAATATAGTTAAGAAAAATTCTTTATTTTTTTGGCCTCACGCTGTACCCCGCAAATAGCAGGGAAGGGAGAAAACCCAACGTTCCGATTCTCACTTTCTGCTTTTCGACACATTGTGTATCATTTAACGGAACTCAACGCTGCAGTCTGTCTTGTCTCCTGAAGAGGGAATCGAAAACAATAGTTTCGTGTACAATAGACGTCGTGTCGCTATGTGACGACAAGCTTTTAATTTATTTTTGTTTTAAAAATACGACGATACGATATACATATGTTGAAACTTTGTTTGTCCCCGACGGAGGCGAGGACGGGACGGAGAAAGCAGGGACTTAAGCAACAGAGTGTCTAAAACTAGGTTCCCACGGTTCCTGCAGTTCCCTCTTTCTACCCTGCCATATACTTTAAATCATAAAGTCTCGTTTTTTCTCCTTGTATATGTAAATTGTTATATGTATACTATACTAAGATATCACTAAGATATTTAGAATTTCCAAAATCACTCTAACTTAACTTTTGACTTTTCTCAAAGAAAATCTCTTAATCTCCATACTCAAACTTAAACCTTCCTAAATACACAGCCACACAAAAATTGCTGTATATATTATTTGTTGGATTACTTATAACTACACTATCTTTCCTAATTGTGAAAACAAAAGTTAGCTTAGCCTTAGGTTCCGCATTTCAACGTGCGTCTCAAAAATTGGCGGACGTGAGACCTTATGGTGGGCCTGATTAAGAGGACAGAAGGGAACAGAGTGTCTTAACACTATAATTGCTCTTATTTATTTTTATTTATTTATTGCTTTAGAAATACCATCGGCATATTCACAAATCATATTTAGGAAAAAACATAAGAAAGAATACTTGTACAGTGTGATACACCATTACAGGTATTTACATTTTACAACTTACATGTTAACAAAGGTAACTAAACACTACACTCAAACATTTAATAGAATCTGTGAGAATAAATACAAACAAAGAGGAGAACAAACAATCATTGATAACAAAAAGGATGTTATAATTAATTGACTTACCAATAACGCTAATATTTTTAAATATTAATTACCAACCAAAACAGTATTTAATTTTTTTTTAAAACTATCACTACTTAGGCTGTGTATGTCGATGACATGGGAGTCAATTTCATTGTAGAATCTGATACATCGAATTAATGGCGAAAATTTTTCAACATTTGTGCGATATCTAGGAATAGCGAAGGTGCTTTTAATTGGATATCGAGGAATGGTTATCGGAACATATAAATTTATTTGAGATAGTAGCTTTGGAGAATCTATTGAGTTGTGAATGAGCTTATGTAAAAACATTAAATCATTCAGAGACCGCCGTTTCTCCAATGTGTCTAGCTTAAAATGTTTTAAACGCGTTACATAGTCTGCTCGATATGGACAGTGCCTGTCTTTATATGCTAAAAACCTTGTAAAACCCTGTTGAATTTTTTCAAGACGACTTTTATAAATTTTGTAACTTGGATTCCAAGCTGGTGATGCATATTCTAAAACACTACGAATTAGGGAACGATACAATGTTATAATAGCATGGATATTTTTAAAATTGTGACAAGTTCTTTTAATAAAACCAACGAGTTTTAAGGATTTTTCTATAGTTTTGTTTATATGATTACTAAACTGTAATTTTTTGTCAATAACTACGCCCAAATCTCGGACCTCTTCGACTGGCGCTAATTCTTTATTGTTAATTGTATAGTTATATGAAATAATGTTTCTGTTTTTAGTGAATCTGATGTACTGACATTTATTTACATTGAGTAACATTTTATTTTTATTGCACCACTGTTGTACAGAATTTAAATCACGATGCAGAAGTTCTGCATCTTGAATAGTTTTAATTGGCCTGTATAACTTTAAATCGTCAGCAAAAATTGAACATTCACTATGATAAATGTAGTTTTCGATATCATTTATAAAAAATAAAAATAATATGGGGCCGAGATGGGAACCTTGCGGGACACCAGAATGCGCTACAAATGATTTAGACTTGAATCCGTTTATAACTACTTGTTGTAATCTATTTTTCAAGTAAGATTCTAACCAACGCAGTAAATCCCCATGTATTCCGTAATGTTTTAGTTTCTGCAATAATATAGTGTGATCCACCTTGTCGAAAGCACTACTGAAATCAGTATAAATCGCGTCAACTTGGATACCATTATCAACGTGATTAGAGATATCGGAAATGTAACTAACTAAATTACTTACAGTTGATTTGTTTTTACAGAAACCGTGTTGATTAGCCGAGATAATATTTGTACTATATTTTGTAATTATTTGGCATATAATACGCTCAAATACCTTTGCAAAATGACTTAAGATGGATATGGGTCTATAATTATCTACTAAATCTCTGTCGCCTTTCTTATATATGGGAACGACATTAGCAATTTTCCAAACTGACGGAAATACTCCGGTTCTGAAAGATGTTTCGAAAATTAGTTTTAATGGCAACGTAATATTGTTGTAGGTCATTTTAATGAAAATGGATGGAATTCCATCAGGGCCGGCTCCTTTACAAGGGTCAATCGATTTCAAAATTTTTTTAATCGAACGTTCATTAAACTGTACAGAGCTTAAAGAAAATTGGTGGTATAAATTATTAGATGAAAGAGGTAAATTATAAAAACTGTTACAATTATCTTGTGTAAAAATGGATGCAAATTTCATTCTGAAGAGGTTACAAATTTCTTCGCCAGTTCCAGCAACAAACGTACTATCTGCATTTGCGTATTTCATTATTTAATAAAACACTGTTTATCATCTCACTATCGAGTTGATAAGAATTCATAATCTATAGTAAGACATTGTTCCATAACTTTACGTCAATATCACTTATTCAATTCAATTATAATTAATTTGTAATAAATGGGCTAAGTAAGAAACGAAACGATCTCGAATACTTATGACGTCGTGATGTTCAGAGGATGTTACTTAGTTATTTATCCCCCGGATATTTGAATTTGTGTACAACTTTTAAATAGCCTGCTCATTTTGTGCCGTGAATTGAGTGACATATGGCTTATTAATTTGATGATAAAAGATATAATGTGAGATCAAAGGTAAGCAGAAAAGAATTATATTAAAAATTTCGCCGCACTAACTCATACATTAGGGCCAGTTGCGACTTTTTTACTATAAAAGCGGTTTCAAAAGAGCATTTTTCGGCATTCGGCCAGATTTTAATAAGTGCTGGCCGAGTGAGATTTAATTTCTATCTGTCACTACCAGAATGTATGGAAAAGCACGCCAAGTGAGATTCCGGTTGTAGTGTTTGGGTTCAGTACTCAAAATCATGTTTTATTAGGTTAAAAAAATTGAGAAAAGTCGTCCCTAAAGAAGTAAAATATGGTTAAAAATGTTCTGTAAAGTGTTAAAGTTGTAATTTTATTGATTTGTGACGATCGCAAGTAATTTTTAATAATAAGGAAATAAAAACTGTGCCAACTGATGTAGATAACTAGCCATACTTAATAAAATGTGGCTGTGCTGTGAATTTATTCTGTTAAAAGAATTGCTTTTATGACATAACTGATTAAAAGAAAAAATATAACTTGTATATATTTCTACTAGTGTTATATAGATGTATATATTATTCGAATTAATATGTAGTTAAGACGTAACATAAAATTTTGTTTTATTTAAAACAGTTCAAATTATTTATTTATTTATTTTATTATTTCAATGGAACCCCAATAAAACTGTAACACAAGCTTGTTATGTTTTATTCTATAGATGTTTTTAATTTTACAACTCTTTCATTCTCTTTTGTGGGTCGCTTCCGAAATAATTGTTATTACATGTCATACTTCACAATATAATTTAATGACACCATAGTGGCACATTTCGAGGTCATAAACGCCTTTCCTATGAGTTAAATTCTCATACAGAGGCAATAATTATTGTTAGCTTTCTATGACAACACAATCGTGGCGTTAAGGTAAAATTGTTGACGAAGAAGGAAAACATTTAAGAAAATATAGTATTATATAATAGAAATATAGTATTTCTGAGTTATACGAACACAGTTTAGTATTTGATCGTTTGAAATGAATTAGTTTAATCCTGATTTAGAGAGTATCTGTTTTATTGGTATGCGTTGTTTTACGTTGCGTGAGCTCGTTTCAATGTTAATTAAGTAAATTATTCGGATGTCAAAAGTCATTATATAAGTCTGTTAAGTGAAATAAAAAAATGATAATTATAAGTATCGGTTACATTAAATTAAATAACTTGTAGAACTAAGTCAAATATCAGGTAGTACTTTAGATTGTAAAGCTCTAAAGTAATTGTTGAATTTGATTTCTTATTGAAGAATGTTTAAAATACATCTTTTAACATTTCTTAACATTTCACGATTGAAAAGTAATGGTATTGATATAAGCAAAAAATTGATATGATGAAATCAAATGTAAACGATGAGATAAAGAATTTACAACTATAGTTAAACGAAAATTGGAATATTAATATGTATATTATGTATATTTTATAATTTAGTTATGTTTTGGTAAAGAAAAAAAACTCAAATCTAATTTCGGAAATTAAATATATATTATTATACATAATTTCTAAATTGGTAAGTCTCCTACAATATAAGAGGACCGTCGTGGCACAGAGGCGTTACGACTTCCTGTACCTGTGACGGTTTGTGGTTTCCATTCCTACTCAGAGTAAGCATTAATTCATTTTTATTTTCTTCGATATGATACGAAAGGCATAAACTATGGTACGGAATGTCTTAACACAAGATTCCAACGGTTACTGTGGATGCCTCTGCCTACCCTGCTTTAAGTGGAAGAAAACGTGAAGCTACATAAATAGAAAAATCTGCGTTCTTTTCGTTATTATAAAAAAAGACTTTATTTCCGTGTAAATATTTTATTTCCTACAGTCAGTATGACGAGAAATTCACTTTGGAACTATTGACATTATTTAACTGCGCTTGTACAACATTTCGATAGCCGCTATCCAGTAGAAACGTAAACTATTACAATAAATTTTATAGCCATCGACGTCTATCATACATCGTCTGGGGCATTAAGGAAATGACACATGTTTCATTTGTCCTATAAATTGAAGCGAGTGCGGTCGCTTTGGTAATACAGAATGTTGCGGCTATAAAAAATTTAGTACTGTTTCAACGCTACGTCACTGTATGCTGAGAAAAGCGATTAATTATTGGAATGGTGCTTTTTAATATCATATGTCCCTCATATTTAATATTATATGTAATATTATTGTTATTCAAGATGTAAGCACAGAGCCTGAGTGAAAGGATTCCATACTAACCTAAAAATTATTTATTTATTGACGTTACATAAAATATATAAAATATAATGTCCAAACTAGGCAATACAATCAAATATAATGCTAACAATTACAATGCTATACTCATCTAAGCCATGTTTTATACCTCGAAGGTGTGTCCTTTGATGTTCTTCTAGAATTATGTATACCTTGAGCGAACATGTCAGTTTGGAAGATACAATTTTAATGCTAAAACCACCATAAGCGTTAAGCTTTGCTGGGCAGCGTTTAGAAAATTTTTACTTCATAAAGAAAGTGACCTACCGGCTGTCAAGTCACCCAGAGAATTGCTGTGTTTTTGTGAACCCCGACGTTTCGAACACTTTGCAGTAGTCCGTGGTCACGGGTAGACTGAGGTGGCATTCGTCTACCAAGCCACCCACAGTAGACCAGTTAAATGTAATATTCCCTTGCAGTGTACAGGTGTATACAAGCTTGATTGTGACTGTGGCTTATCTTACATTGGTCAGACAAAGAGAAGCATCGGTGTTAGGGTGAAAGAACACATCTCAAATATCAAAAATGCGCGTGTATTAAAATCAGCTGTGTGTGAGCCCTCTATGAACAAGCTTAACCATTACATCAGGTTTGATAAACCTCATATACTCGCTAGGGAAAATAAATATATTCCTAGAATGATCCGCAAGGCTATTGAAATACAGAAATATCCTAATTTTAATAGAGAGGGCTGTTGGAAGCTTTCTACCACTTGCGATCCACTTATAAAAATTTTTAAATCCCAATCACACCACACCAGAGGGCAGGATGCAGTCAGCTCGTTCTGCAGGAATCCAGGGCAGTACGCGAGGCAACTCAGGAACCGTTGGCGGTAGTTTGATATAATAATTATATCAAATGACAGACGAATGCCACCTCAGTCTACCCGTGACCACGGACTACTGCAAAGTGTTCGAAACGTCGGGTTTCACAAAAAATGCTAATATACGCGATAAATCCGTTTAAATTGTTTTATTTATAACAGTTATAGGTTGATGTGATGTGATAACATATATTTGTAAGATGTTTGAAAAAATATTATTGTGATAGCAAATCATGTATGTATACATAAATAATAATATAGTATCGTTATCTTATTAATCATACACTCAATATATCGCAAATACGATATGGACAACCGATGACAACACTTCATTCCGCCCGCGCTTGTCTCCGGCTACCTAAATAGAACGTATTTGGTTTACGTCACCTCTTGTATCTGTATTTATATATAATGTGAATAGCTTAGCTGTTAAAGTTATTATTTTAGCGTGGTACAGCGGCATAACATCTAAACGAATCTAATGTTCCTTCTAAAATTTTTTTCTGTGATATTAATGTTATCGTTATGAATAAAGTAGTTTTTTGATATAATAAGTCAGTTAGTCAGTTCCAGCTTAATATTATTTAAGCGCTAATTGACAACTTGTCTCATGTGTAAGATATAGCATGTGTCATCAAAACACAAAGCTAACTAGGTCTCAATAAAAATGCCTAGTTTCTTACTTTTCGTCCAATTTCATTTCTCTTGTGTATCGAGGAAGCAATTTTCTTGTATACAGCGGCTCAGAGCTGTAAGTATTTTGCAGTGAAAACATTGTTACAAGCTATAACAAAATGTTCGTTTTTTACTAAGTTCACCTTCTATAGTCAATATAAAATATAACATTGTTATTTATAAATTTTTATAGTTAAATACACACATACATATATTTTATATATCACCCGAATAAAGATATATAGTGTTAAAAACGGTCTGTTTTCAATTTTTAATGCTAGCTTGATAATAACAAAATTTGTAAACATTCGCTGGGAATTGAGATTTAGATTGATAGTCGATTGGGACTGAACTCGAATATTATATACTCAAGTAGAACTACCGAATGTAGACTAATGTAGACTTAATCACAAAAACTATAGAAGAATCATCACCTCGAAAATTATAAATAAATTGTACCTAAAAAAGTGTAAATACGCAAAACAAGTAAGAATTTGTACAAAATTTACTTTACATTTCACATTATTTATTTAGCTTCAAGTTTTATCCCACATATTGCTGGATAGGCAGAGGGAACTCCAGGAACCATACTAACTCAGTGTTAAGACACTGATACTGACACGTTAAGTAACGGTGCTTAGTCCCTCCTTTCTCTGTTATCGCTTTCGCGTATTGAGTGGCAGAACTAACTAGTTTCCAGAACGAACAAAGTGGAAATAGAAAAATCCATCTTCCTCGAGTGGGAATCGAACCCAGACGCCGTCGCGTTACAGGCAGACCTTGCGCATTTGCCTTGTAGTTACCAAATTAAAAAAAAATTCACTAGCAAATATAATTATAATTAGTTTAAAAGTAAGTTTTTTAAGGAGAAAAAATTTTCTGCACTTTATTTCCCACATAAAACAGTACGCCGTGAGAACTAGAGCAGCAAAATAAAGTCATTCATCCTTTCTAAGTGAGAGTCAACCTTCACCCGTCATGTACAGCCAGACACTACGCTGTTGCTTCATGCCGGCTAAAAAATTATTTCTGTATTAATTATCTAGCACTTCATACACTAAGAACGGGTGATAAGTCATATTCAATTTTTTTAATTTCCATTTGAACAGGTAATCAAACCACAGCCAGCTGCTGACTAGATAAATAAATGCGTATTAGTTCATCTGAAGAAAAGTTTGCATTTGGTTTTCTTACCATTTCTAGATATTATACTGGCATCGAGTTGAGTGACTTAGGAACGTGAGAATTAGACAAAGTTTAATTAAAGACTTAGCGTTACATTTCGTTTTACGTGTAAACTTTGGATAAATAGTACCGTATTGTCTAAACTGTGCTTACATAATGATATATACAAACGTTACAAACTCAGAATCACATTTTCTAATTTTATTCCATATTTCTTTCATAACGTAAACAAGGTGTTACTCAATTTAAAATATTGCAGAATATTTTTCATTTCAACTTTCAACAGATACATTCGTGAATTTGTTAATACCTTCCATACAAATCATCATCATATTAGCGTTTCGATCCCACTGGGCGTGGACTTGTTTCAAGAATTTTTATGACAGTCAGTCGGTACTGATATATATATATTTATTTTATTAGTGAGAACCGAACCTTCACCCGTCACGTATACATACAGACAGACACTTATTTTTCTACACAATCATATTTGTATATAAAACATAAACAGAAAAAACGTATAACAAGTAGACGACCCTGGGCTAAGCAATTAGTTCATAAACATAAAGCTAATATCTGTCATTTATCTCATAATCTATTACATTAGTGCGAGTAATTCATTTCAGTCGTTTACATTTTTGCTGTTGGCACCTCTCTAGGGGCGTCATCCGCATTATACCATGATTAATAGTAAACAGACGTGTGACAACAATTTGAAACGTAAATTGTTTATCGTATGGAAAACCATACTGTAACTAAAAAGTTACAGTAGTATTTATCTACGTGTTTTAAAAGAAAATTATAACCTTTTTTATTTCTCCATCTGTCAAGATCATTTTGCTCAAGAATGCGATTATCAAATTGCAATTAATATAAAATATCAAAAATTATCGTCTACGCTCAAACATTCAGTATCGTACACCAATTAAACCAGACAGGAACAAACATTGCTATGATCAATATAGTCAATAACTTGACCGACATTTTCAATATAATGGACTAGACATAAATAAGAACTCATCTAGTAGATTGGTAATCAAATGAGAATAATATTAAATATTAAACTTAAAAGAAAAACAAAGTTACTTAATATTTAATGTTCTGTTACCAGAGTAAATAAATAAAATAAATTATTTGCCCTGCAAAAGAACCAAACCCATAGCTGTCATACTTACAAGACATTATACCACTGCGTTACGGTGGCATATAGATATGTAATAAAATCGATATTTAACAATATCACCCGTGAAAAAGAGTTCATAGTTCATATGTCTATGTTTACCTTCAATTTTTTTAGTATAGAAATCCACTGGCGTTATCAAGCGTTTGTGTTAATCCTCACTTACCGTTGCATTATTCAACGGATATTGAATCGTCTCATGACCGCCTTCTAAGTAGCTTAGCTAAGAAGATTTAGTTTATCGTATATTTCAAATTTTATTCTTTCAGTAATTACTTTATCATTACAGATTGTGGGTCTGTGAGACTGGGTGTAACTGTCAATACGCTGGTGGTAGCTTCTATCTCCATGAATTGAATTGGTTACAAAAAAAGTGAGTGAGTTGCGTTACTTAAGTTGTGTTAATGAATTTCAACATTATGTCTCCACCTAAAAAATGTTTGATGGTTGATCAAATTATATCAATTGATATTATAAAACGACCGTCGTGGCGCAGAGGATAAGCTTTACCTATAAACGTTATGGTGTATAGGTACGATTTCCAACTGGGGAAAATGAAACATTTATTTTTTCATTTTTATTTTTTTGTTTCGTACCAATCGTGGCGTTGGCCTCTCAACACGAAAGTGCAACTTTATGACTTCATTTTGTATAAAATTAACTACAAATATGTATTTACAATTAGTTTTTGAGTAAATAGTAAATTTCCTTCTTAAAATTATTTTTAGCCAAATTTGTAATTCTAGATCAAAAGAATTTTGATTATTGTCGTATAATAAAGTAATAAAGCATTACGTTGATTTAGAAATGTTTTTTCCCAAAGGGACTGCACCTCTATCATACATATAATATTAGGACGATTACAACGAGAATTAGTTTTGTGCTGTTCATATAAAGTGGCTCGCGGCGTTCTTTGCCAGGTCATGGGTGTACCTAGTTGGAGACTTGTCCACCGATTATGATTCGGTGTGTGATCATCACTTGAATACATTTCTGTCCATACAGCCTCCGGTTCTTACTATTATAAGCCTCGCCTAGTAACACTTTAGCTGAGTATTTATTATATATTAAAACAATTCAGAATACAATTATTAATTAATTCATATTCGTATAATTTATTTTAATATTGTCTGTTTTTGGCAAATTAAATACGAGTTAAGTATTGAAACCACTTTTTAATTGACTTAATTAATAAAATATTACTGTACAATTGAAATAAAATGTAGTCATCGTGGCGCAGTGAAACAACTTCTAACTATAAACAAGTTGGTTATGGGTTCAATATTAGCTAGAGAAAATTAACTAGCAATACAATACACATTTCAGTCTCGTATGCCCTGCCATTTGAGGAATACAGGGTACAGATAAAAGAAACCAACATATAAAAAAAATAAAAAGAACAAAAATTGAAAAAAAAAATAATTCATAACAAAAATATTTAACAAAAATAGCATTACCTAGTTTTTTTTTTTTTTTTTTAGCTTCACGCTTTATCCCGCACATGGCAGGGTAGGCAGAGGGAACTGCAGGAACCATATGAACCTAGTGTTAAGACACTCCGTTACTTAGTCCCTGCTTACTTCGTCCCCACTTTCCACCGTTTTCGAGGCATTGCGTGTTGAGTGGCGGAACTCAACGCCGCGCTTTGCCTTAGTTGCCAGAGCGAAGAAAATGGAAATAGAAAAATCCATCTTCCCCGACTGGGGATCGAACCCAGAAACCGTCGCGTTAGCCGCGTTATAGGCAGACGTTGTGCCTCAGCGCCACGACGGACGGTTACCTAGTTTATAATACAAAAAGAATGGTTATATACGGTTGCGTATATTTGTCAATAATATTAACTATTTAGATATGATCAATCGACATCAGAATAATATTGTTTTACTGAATTGACTCAATTAATGCAATATAAATTGTTTATACTTTACATATTAACGCATATTTACACTGTGCTTAATGTTAAAGCAGTGAATTCAACATATTGTGTCAACTAAATACGCTCTCGGCTATATTGTTATTTACCATGTCAAATAACTATAATATTAAATATATACTTATAATTAATTAGAACCGTCTTAGCACAAAGGTAAGTGCCACGGTTTGTGGGTCCAAGCCCCATTTGATGAGGATGGATTATTTCACTTTATTCACTCTGGCAACTAGGCAAATGCGGCGTTAAGTTCCGCTACTCAACACGCAATGCTCCGAAAGCAAATCGGAAAAAATGTACCAGAGTGAGTTAATACTTGATTTCCAAAGTTTCTGCATTCCCCCCTCGGCATGCGCTGTGGGTACGCTATAAAGCGTGAAACTAAAAAAATATAATTACTTATTTGAATTATTTTCATTCGGAGATAATTGTTTTATTTTCTTCGCTCTGCTATCAAGACAACAGGCGAAAATAAGGTTTTCTAGCTCAAAGTTCATCTGTAATGTGGGGCACAACTTTATTTGGCTAAAGCTTAAGCTTTAATTTATAATTTTTAAAAACTTAGTATATATTTATAAGGTAGAAAAAAGAAGACTCCTTTATGTCATCTCTTTTCATCTTTACTTATTCTTTTTAGTATCTTTTATTTAACTAATAAGATAAATGTGGAGAACTGAGTCCTTAATAATAAATACTTTAATACTCAGGGAAAGCTTAGTTGTTAGTTTCATTCTGAAAGATATTCAACATATCTCTGTTTTTAAGAGTTCCAGAACCACTGTAGAGAATATGATTCTCTATGATGTATTCTTTAATTTCATAACACGCTTCATGTTTATTTTCAGCATATTTAGTTATACATTTAAATATTATTATAGTTATAAGCTATGTATATCGAAATATTCTTTCATAATTACGAGTATATTTCCATTGTACATGTTAAACTATGAAGTTTAACTGTGAAGCTGAAAGAAAGAAAAAAGTTAAACTAAATTTGTTGCGACATTTACCACAATTTACGTGTCTATTCCTTCACCTTCCTTTTTTATAGTTAATTTTTTCTATATACAAACGCACTTTTGCGTGTTTGTACATAATATTTTATTATATTATAGAATTCTATAATCGTATAGATCAGTCTGTCGAGATACTCGCGAAGGTGTGATTTTTCGTTTTACATTGGCGTTGGATTTTTCTCTACTAAATATACAATTTTTGAAACATACTATACAAAATACAATGCAAAGTTAAAATAATCTCTTTCTAATAATACTAAAAGAGTATTAATAGAAATTTGTACACTCTTTAAATGCAAAGTGTACAGTAGACTTGTATATTGATATACAAATCTACTGTACACTTTGCATTTAAAAAGTGTACAACATAATACATTTACACATATTTACCTAGGTTCAATAATAAATAGTGAATAGCCAGCCTTAACAGGTAGCTCATTCGGGTGAAGAGAGAACCGCACGAAGCGCATACGATAAAACCTATTTGAAAGATTCGAAACTAGTGCTTTTGGAAGAAGCTACGAGTCACAGTTGTGAGTTCCGCCACTCAACAAACAATGCCTCGAAAATGCGGAAAGTGAAGAACGAAGGGTTTTAGCACTAGGTTCCTATGGCTCCTGCGGTTCCCTCTGCTATGAGCAGAATAAAGCCCGAAGCTGTGTAATTCCGGTGGGCTGTGGTAGAAAATATGGTTTTTATTTTTTTATTTTTTAAATATAACTTCGTTATTATGAGTTATTATGACATTAAGTGTAGCGTTATGCTTCATTTCACATAGAGCAGGGTAAGTAAATAAAAATGTAACCGAGTGTTAAGGTACTCTATGCACCTCTTTATCTTTATATAAGAAAGAAAAGCTCGTTCGAACCCCTGAGTAGGAATCAAGCCCACAATCGTTGCGTTTGCACTCAGCTGCCTCTGTAAAGCGGTGATCAACTTATACCTGCCGTAGAGCGCCAACTATCCGGATCTTGGCGTTGCTTGTCACTTCTTTAAATAGCCTGTCGGTAGTAATGATGTGTAAATATTTACGAGCATTTGGACTAAAAGCTATATGTTCAAGGACATTTACTTTAAATTTATTATATATAAAGTTTATAGTAAATTACTATCAGTGATGGTTGTGTGTTCGTATCTAACCTTAGCAAATGAATTCTTGCATTTTCAATACGAAATATTTAAAGAAATGGCCATCTTCTGCCTTTTACATTCTATATATAGAAATAAGCTCGAAAATATATGATTCAATACACAAATAAGCTCAAGAAAATAATAATACAGCCACAAACGCACTGTGAATAGCGAGCTTTAGCAACTCCAGTCTACCATAACACGTGCATGAGACGCATATAGTAGGAGCTACCAATTCAATTTTTGTTTTGCAGAAGCGAGCTATTCGTGCAATCTATAATCTAGGACCTAAAGATTCTTTAAGGCAAAAGTTTAAAGAAATAAATATATTGACCGTTGTATCTCAATATATCTTTGTAAATGTCATGTACGTTAAAAAGAATATTAATGATTTCGAGAAAATCGGTGATTCACATCATATGTATACTAGAAATAGGCTTAAACTAACAGCGCCTATAACTAGATTGCAACGAGTCCGAAATTCTTTCATGGGGCAGTGTGTACTCTTTTACAATAGGATCCCAGAAAACGTCCAACAATGCTCTATATCACAATTTAAAAGAATTGTGAAAAGACGTTTGTGTGTTAAAGGTTATTACCTGATTAATGATTTTTTAAATGACAACACACCTTGGGAATGAGATGCTCGCTCCAGTCTGTTTCAAATGTGTCATTATCAAAATGAATTAATGTAAAGATATTGACCACTTAAAACAAAAAAAAAATCCCGCTGAGTTTCTTGCGCCGGTTTTTCTCAGGTCTGAGGCATTAACTTTAGCGAACCGGTGGTAGTGTTTTTGACGTTCAAAAAATGAATCATGTATTCTCATTTTGAATAAAATTATTTGAATTTGAATTTGAATTTACCTAAACAGGACCCGGTCACGTAACGTAAAAAGTGGCTTGTGAAAGCCTGTCTTTACTGTCTTAATTAACTTAAGACTTTATTTAATACATATATAATTTAGCCAGAGTTTGAAGATTTCATAATAATAATTACAATAAAATCCAATATTAATTGAAATACTAATTAACATCGACCTGTTAAATGTGCTCTCGAGTCGTATATCATTGGTGAAAGTGATTGTTCCAATTTTGGGTCATCTGTTAATTATCTTGTTTACTCGTTTAAGTTCACGCTTTCATTGTGAAGTTTTGTTCTTCATGTAAAAAATGATTTAGTCTACTGTAAACGCTATGGATATAGATTTGATTCATACTCGAGGAAATTATTTGTTTTTGTTTCGGTCTTTGACTGATCAGAAGATTGCCGTACGTAGCGTTGCATTTGGAAACGCATATTTTTAATAATGAGCGTAAGAATATTAAAACTTTTGTATATTTAAGCTAATTGAAATAAGAAAAACTGCTTACGTAAAATACCAATTATAATCAATGACAATACAAGAACATCTCAAAATCATCAGAGAAGCCGAATTTGATATGCTTCGGCGGAAAATACGTTCCCCCAAGCATTTCATTGTTGTGTGGGGGAGCTTCAAAGCTGGTATGACCCGCTGTCTGTTAACGAAGGGAACATCTTCTATTACTCGAGTCCGATTCTGAGTGGATACAGTACATAACTGTGTCCTAGTAATGGTCAAATTATAATGTCTTTGTTTCGTTTATGAAAGAAGTTATAGTATTAAAAAAGTAAAAGTAATGTTCTATTCCCAATGATCAAACTATACTTAAGATAGAACGTTAAAAATAAGTATAGGTAATTTGTAATCTTGATACGTACATATTAATAGTCTTTCAACTGTACCTTATGTTTAGTGGTAGCTAGGCAATGTTCATGTTCCCAACTGGCAATTGAACAAGATTTTATGATGATCCCCAACATTATCTGAACAGTACCACCCTGAACCATCCTAGTACATTTGTTTACCGTCAAACTGTCCCACTAACTCTAGTCACCACTCTGGTCTTACTAACAATGAAGCTCTAAGTCTAAATGATTAAGTCATAAATGATAGCTGCAAGCCAATTCTCTGTATTTGAAACTTTATATAAAAAAAGTTGATCAGCAGCAACCTCTTGGATATTGTCCAGCGCTCTAGTCCTAAGTAGATGTTTCACAACTAGATTCAGTGGGGGAAATTTTTATTGGTGTAGATATTTGATTGTTAGCACCGCTTTAAAAATAACATACTCGGTAAGATAAATGACAATGTATAAAGTAGTAGAAATCAATATGTTGTATGAGGCGCTGATCTTCTGACTATTTTAAGTAAAAATATTTGATACCTATTAAACTCATCTGATTATAATCTTCAAATCAATTTAAAATATTTACTAAAAAACTTTTCCAAAGGTTGTTTTAGGTTGCTTGGAGCAGTTAAAAACTTCTTTTCAACTTTTATATCTGTATATTCTTTTTAGTCATTAAAAAGTTTCCTCTTGGACGAGCTCGCTGATAGCAAGATATCTCGATTGTGCAATGCTTACTTTAAGGGTGTTGAAAACAGGACCGGAATGGTGATGCAGAAAGAGTGGAGGAATCGGTGCTAGCCGAACTAAGATGGACAGACCTGACAATGCACTGGTTTTTCTATCAAACTATAGTA
Organism: Dione vanillae; assembly: GCA_037178615.1. NCBI lineage: Eukaryota > Metazoa > Arthropoda > Insecta > Lepidoptera > Nymphalidae > Dione > Dione vanillae. The sequence goes on along the minus strand of JAZFAU010000707.1, from coordinate 38,555 downwards.
CACCCATTTTTGCTAAGATTAAGGGACAAATGGAGAGGAAGAAATGTTGTAATCTCGTTTTTCAATTAGGACCAGTCTGTATGATCACTACACTGGACAGAAGTTTAAGATGAAAGAGAAGTTTTATTTTTCGTTCATCTGTTTTGGTATATTGAAAATATAAATATATAAATTAATAATAAGCTACTTCATCGAATCAGTCGATTATAGCGTATGGAGTAACATCCTACGTACAGTCCACAGTAAAGGCTTCAAAATATTGTTCTCGCATATGTTATTACTGTCGAATTATCTCAACATATATATATAGATATATTATATTTAAAAAAATTATATATATATAGATATATAAATAGATATATATATATAGAGATATATATTATATATATATATATAGATATATATATATATATATATATATATATATATATATTATGTTATATATATTATATATATATATATCTATATTATTATTATTGTGTATAATATATATATATATATATATAATATATATATATATATAATATCTTAGATCTCTGCTGAATAAAAAATTGATATTAAATTATTATAGAGCATGTAAAACCACAAAACTTAGGATATGCATAAGTTAATACCTTCCTATACCTTTATTTACAAATGGAATATAAAAATAGAAAAATGAAAAAAAAAACTATGTTTCGAAGAATTCAGTGTTAAAACACTTACTGTACTAAACACTTAACCTTCCAAAAATGCCGGATTTATACACATGTCTTCCAATTTTAAATACAATTGGAAAAAACTTGCAAATAAAAACAAAAATTACGTCATTCATATTGGTTTTGTGCTTTACAAGTGTCCTCCTTGAAAAATAGAACAGTTTGGAATAGAATATCATAGTTATGGGTCGAGAAGAATGCCAACATTGACGCAGCATAACCTTGACCTACCGCCTACCATTTGAACGCACCTTGTGACTTTGGATATTCGAAAATATTAGTATCTGAATGATATCGTAAGTGTTAATGACATGTAGAGCCTAGTGGTTTCCGAAGCTAAATGATTCAATAATCCCTGAAAGTAAGCTTTTCTGTAAGATATTTCCATATTTCCTTTTAATATTCACATAAGGTACATGAACATACTACCATCGTTGTAATGTTGAAACATAACATACTATAAATTTCGTCAGTCTTGGCGACGGAACTACCTCCAGAAATTTTTGACGTAAATGTTTTAACGAGATATAATTGAAAGACGTAAGCTACCAGAAAAAACTAAAACTATTTGTTAACCCACCCTCATGATACATTTCTTATCTTATATTTTTGTAAATTAACCATGTTACCACAACACAATAATAGGGCTTATTTTATATTTACATAATATTATGCCCAAAAGGCTTAATGCTTGAACTAATAAGCCCTGTTTATGTAAAGACATTAAAAGACGATACAATACCGTCAAGAAATTGAATGCTTTTTAAAATCATCACATTAACGCCTACACGTTTTGGTTTTCCTCCCACATTACAAAGGATGTGTAGTATGTTGGTACCTTAATTTTGACCTACCTTATCAAAGAGGATATGGAAATCTCCTTAACGGAACATCTTACTTTCATGTGCGATATTTTAAACTCTATTAGCTTCGCCACCACTAGGCTGCTAACATTCATTCACTCGATATCATTCATATATTATATCGTTTCGAACTGTAGCTGCAAAGTCAGGTGATGGGCAATGTAGCGGTAGTTCAATTTATGCGGCGTCCATGTTGGCCTCTCTCGCCCCTAATACCTGATGATATTCTACATTTCCACAACTGTTCTATTTTTCACGAGGACACTTGTAAAGACAAAACCAATATGAATTACTTAATTTTGTTGTTATTTGCAAAGTTTTTCCATTGTAATGTAATTTAAAATTGAAGACAATGTGTATAAATAAACGTGACATTTTTGAGAGAGTTTTAGTGTAATACGAGTAGTGTTTTTAACACTGAATTCTTCGAACTATTTTTTTTTTCATTATTTCTATGTTATATGCATTTGTAAAATAAAGTATAAATATTCACTTATCATATCTAATGTTGTGTTCCATGCTCTATAATTAATATCAAATTGTTTTATTCAGAGCGATCTATATATATATAGATATCTATAGAGATCTATCACTACTATATTTATAATATATAACTATACTTATATAACTTAATATATATCATTATAATTATATATAATATTAAGAACTCATATCCATAATATTACTAATATATAGATATCTATAATAAGGAAAACAATTTGATATTCTCATCATAAGCTAGAGTCCATGTATACACTCTTACTCTACGCTCCTGCGACTAGTTCAGATTGTAGTCCTTTTACCCCCTTCCAAATGAATATAAAGATAGAATAAGGAAAAAAATATGTTCGAAGAATTCAGATTGTTAAAACACTACCGTAACTTACACTTAACCTCTCTCAAAAAGTCCACGTTGAATTTTATACACATAGTCTTACAATTTTAAATACAATGGAAAAGACTTGCAAATTAAAAACAAATTAAGTCATCAATATTGCGCGTGTTCTTTCGGTTCTTCATTACAAGCTTCCTCTATTTTGAAACAATAAGAACCTTCTTTGGAAGAGACTATCACTAGTAATGTGTCCGAGAAGGCCCACATTGACGCCGCATAACCTTGACCTAGCCGCTACATTGGAATCACCTGACTTTGATATATTCGAAATATAAATCTTAATGATTGCGGGAGGGGTTATGATGTAAGCCATGGTTGCGAAGCTAATGAGTTTCAAATCCACTGAAAGTAAGATTTTCATTTAAGGAATTTCCATATTCTTTATATTCACATAAGTACAGAACATACTACCATCTTTGGCTATTTTGGAGGAAAACACAACAACTGTGTAGCGTATGTGGATGAAAAAAGTCCATTCATTTCTTGACGTTTATGGTAATGTCTTTTAATGTGCTTACATAAACGCTTCTTTAAGTTCACGCATTAAGCCATTTTGGTCATAAATTAAATAGAAAATAAGCCTAATTGTGTGTTTACATGGTTAATTTACAAAATCTTAAGAAATGAATTATCATGATGTGGTTTCAAATGTTTTAAGTTTTTTTCCTGAGACTACTTCTTTCACTTATATCTCGTTAACACATTTTTTTTAAAAAAAAACCAAAAATTGGTAGTTCCGTGCAAGAACTGACGACATTTTATATATGTTAATGCAAGTGCTCATGTTAAAAGTCGTGTACTTAAGTAATGACAGCCAACCCTCAGCGAATATCGTGTGGCAGTCCTTCGCTAATAATAGAAGTAAGGTAAATTTTTGTTTAATTAATTTAAATAATAATAATCATACAAAGTCGTGTCATGAACACAGTATTAAATCTATTTATTCATACCTACGGATCAGCGAGTTCAGCTAAAACGACAGAAGTCAGAATAATCGCAACGTATGGTGTGACGATAAATTACACCGCTTTTTTGGCTCGCCGGGCGTTCACTCTGTATATCGCCTCCGCGTGAAGATGCTATTTATAAGCTCACTATATGTGGTGTGAGTGGTTTTTGCAATTAGTATTATTAGACCCAAAAAAAGAGAACAGGAAAATAAAATTAGTAGCAAGATTTGAAATCCAGCGTCTCTTTACACAAATGTTGTATTGTACAGTTATTCAATGTCATTCACATTCGTTGTATCGTTCAAAGGTCCGTATTTGTAAAAAACCTTTTAACCCAATATCGTTCTTTCCCCCCCGCGGCTTTGCAGCCTCTACTATTTGATACGTCGGTATCGACACGTGAACCTGCATTGGATGGCGATTGTGTTGCTGTTTATTTACCGTTTTGTTATTCAAAATTTACCTCATGAAATTGTTCATTATATTTATGTATAATTATTGTGTACTGGTATTGCGATTAAAAATTTTTATGGAATGTCGTCCACAGTAGGGTGGTATACGATCTGGTTCGATTTCCGTTTGTTTTTTGGATGCTTTTTTATACTTATTTTAACTTTCTAGAAAACTATCCTTTATTCACTTGATTTAATTGTGCATAATGGTCTAAAGAAGAACAACGATATGTATGTCGTATATATGTATGTACAGCTCTAAGCTGTTTATTGTGCCTATAACATTTCTTTTAAACAACATGAAAGTTTTACGAAAATAGAAAACGGTAACATTTCGACTTCATTTTTTTTTTTCAAAGTTTTCCTAACTTGTGGATGTTTTAAAATATAGAACCTGTAGTGGCCTTATACTTTGAGAAACATAGTTATATGAACTAATCTATATACTTGTTACTTGGCCGAGTGGCCTAGTTTTACGTGGACTAGGATGCGATGAGATTGTACATTTCCGTTTTCTTCTTCTAGTTCATAAATATTTTTATATAATAATATAATATCTTATATATATATATATATATATATATATATATATATATTATATTATATATATATATATATATATATATATATATATATATTATATATATATATATATATAATAATATCTATATATATATATATATATATTTATATATATATATATATATATATATATATATATATATATCTAGGCACCATTGTTATATGCCGAAAATAGTATTTTAAATAGTATCTATGAGGATTGTCGTACCTGAGAGGCTCTCTCTTCCTCTGAGGCTTCTCAAGTCTTACCACTTGAGACGCATGCTCAGTTCCCTTTACCGGACACGACGTGGAGAGTAAGCAAATAAATAATACTAAATAGCAAATATTGCTTACCATCATAACCACAATCCCTATATGGTTAACATTAAATGTAACGTTAACTGCATATATAAATTCAATTTAGCAGGAACTGACATGAATCCCGAGAAATAAATCATATGCCTGTATTCTTTTCTTAAATCAATCTATCTATATAATAGTTTATCAGAAGGCAGGCAAATGGGACTTATGAGAGTGTAAGACCCACTCTTTTTCAATTTCCCAACTCTCCAAAATAATTGACCCCTCTCTTTCAAATAATCTAAGCGCTTTAATTAATACAATTCTGGAAGAAGAGAACTGGGAGAAGAGCGCAATTGATGCCACAAAACTCAATACTCACACCAATAATCCGATTTTCAGATAGACTTGAATATGAAATTTCTCTGCCTGGGCCTTAACTTTCTTTTATGCAGCATAGTGAAACGTTAAGAAAAAGGTTATAAAAAAGTATAACGAAATTTCATTCTAATTTTTTTTTTTCTTTTTTTTTTGGGAGCTTCACGCTTTATCCCGCACACGGCACCCTGCCGTGCCAGGCATAGATACGGCAGGGACCGTGGAACCTAGTGTGTAAGAACACTCCGTGCTTAGTTTCCGCTTTCTCCGTCCCCGTTTCCGCCTTTCGATCCATTGCGTGTTGAGGTGCGGAACTCAACGCCGCGCTTTGCCTAGTTTGCCAAGCGAAGAAAATGTAATACAAAAATCCTCTTCTCGCCGACTGGGGATCGAACCCAGAAAACCGTCGCGTTACTGCACGACGTTGCGCCTCTGCGCCACGACGGTTCATTGTAATTAAAAATCCATATCAATATGCAATTTGTATGCAATTGATAAATCATCAAACTAACTGATCCTAGCTTATTTTAATATTAACCGAATATTAGAAACGACGTGATCTTACGGAAAACGCTTTTTTACACTTAATTCTCTTAAAATCACTTTATATGCGAACATTTTAACTATCAGTATATAAGGATATATTATTTGTTTATGATGGACCGTACGTGAATATTAAAAATCCACCAGAAAGTTTTAAATTATAATATTTTTGATATTTTTTTGTTTCACAGCTGGAACCATCACGCATATACCAGAGCAAGCAAATTTTTTTTGCAACTGCAAAGGTGTTACAACTTATAAATTCGAATTTCCAATAACTTTGTACAAAATTTGGTACAAAATATTTAAATGAAACAATAGTAATTAAATATTAATGAAACTCACTATTCAAGTTTCTTAGATGAGATGCATCCTGAATGCTCCGTGACTAAGAACATTCAATACCAATGAAAAATGGTATTCTTAAAGAATAAATGAGAATTGCAGCAAATTGATTTTCTTCAGAATGTTTTAATTAATCGTTTAAATGTAACTATGTTGGTTTCCATTACAAAAATATTTTACTTGGGATATTTACACATGTAAAGTTGTCTATGCTGTATTGTTTTAGCTATTTGTATTTAAGGTTACTGTTTAAGTGTTAACCTAAAATAATCTACTTAAGAGAAAAAATACTTTAAAAAATCTTAAAATAGAAAACGCACGGCTTACTGGTCAGTGTATTTAATACTTTACAAATGGCGCGGGATCTAATCCTTAAAACTTTTTGCAAAAATAATAAATGTGGTATAAGAAATTAAAAATATGGCTTTTCCTCTTTATTTGTGTGTTACGTGTTAACACCTTCCAAACTGCTTCGGAACACAGTCGCAGTTGAAACTGTCTTGGACCCAACAAAGGTACCTTCTACCTTGTTGGGTCTAAGAAGTTTCAAGTTCAATCAAACAATTTTAATTCATAAGATATTTACACTTTTAAGCTACTTATACAAATTTTTACAGGTTAATATGTCGCCATGAAATTTTGCGTTGAACAACTTTTAAACATTAATTTTAACCTCTTTAGATTATACTTTCAAAAAACTTTCAAGTAGGTGTTAATCTAAGCTATTCATAACTTAAACAGACTTAGCAAGTTAAGATGCAAATTAAACAAATTGAAGACAAAAAATATTCTGGCTTGCTGTATCTGTCACTGTCTGCCTGTAAACGCAACAGTAATATAGTTCATTTTCAAAAACATTCAGAAAACTCATGTTTTTATTTCTATTTTCTTCGCTCTGGCAATCGGCAAAGCGCAGCTTGAGCTCCAACTGAACACTCAACGCATGGAAAAGTGGAAAGCTGAAACCGGAGTGTCTTAACACGATGCCCCTGCGGCTCCCTTCTCCCAAGCTAAAAAAGGGGAGATATACGATTGTTCTTAAACATAATTTGTATCATTTTATATTTGGTTTATCTATTTTATTTATATATTGCGTTTTTCAACGACAACTTTTTACCACTGCTTTCCTTTATAATTTCTAAAAACTTTAAATAGAAATACTTAAGTGTTAATTAAAAATGTACATTTCGAATTTATTGATATCTTTCACAGGTAGACTTCGGAGTAAGCGCTAGCGCTAGCGCTCTAATACATATAGGTGAGATATATTTTATCCACATTTTCATTATAATTATTTATGTTTTATCGTTAAGTTACCTAGTTACCTTTAATTTCTAGCTGCAGCAGTGAGTTACCACTTAATCTGTCGAACTGAGATAGTAATAAATAATAGAAAGGTCTGAGGTAAAATCCTATTAAGCTCCTGTTCCTACTACATCCTCATATATATATTTAAATTTATTATAATTAAAGCTTTCACAGTTGTTTATATATAATTAGTATTTTTTTAGTTCAACGCTTTTTATTCCCACCCCTTGCGAGAGACATTGACTGGATAATGTCGGCAGGGCCCATACAACTCGTCGAAAGACACTCCGTTTGCTTTTCGAGGCTTGCGTTTGAACTCAGAACACCGTGCTTTGCTGTTGCCCGAAATGAAATAAAAATCATCTTCCCCGGGTGGGAATCTAACTCAGAAACCACGCGTTAGATGCATACCGTTTGCACCTCTCGCCACGCCTGTTCTCATGAAATCTTTAATATACATATTGTAGAGAAATTCTGTGATGCGATATAAATTAAAAATTACAGGTCATATTTAATATTAAATTCTCTAAAATGAAGTTAAAGTAAGCTCCTGGAAAGGCTTTGAAACAAGACAAAAAGGAAAAATCGACCTGTTCTTTGGGGTTTACAGACTTTCTCTTTCGTCTTGCTTTTTCTAATATATAATGTATTATTTAAAAGATTATAATATTCTAAGGATGATTTTTTGTTTTGAAATAAAATAGACAGAATCTGAAGACTATGCTGTCTACCCTGTTATGCGAGATAGTAATTTTTTTCCAACATGAGCAATGCCAATTGGAATCGTGACCTATTTCTTTACACATCGTCAATTTAAGAGAGAAGATGAGTACTCTTGACAAATTCCAGTGTCGATGGAAATTTCCGTCCTTTGATTTTCTGCCAGCCGATAATGGAATAACATACGCTTTTCAATAATCAAATTAATACTGGGCTCAAGTTATATTTTTTTAAGGTATATTTTATTAGAAGCGAATACCAATTACTTACTCACTCAATTTAAATTAGAGGTATGTTGTGGCTTTGAACTTCCAAAAGTAAATCCCAGCTAAGCTAAGTAACGCTACTAAGTAACTTAAAAATAACATACCTTTAAGTCATATTGAAGTATTTGGTTTGTTTGTTCTGGTTTTTAATTTCTCATTTAATTGAACAGAGGTCATTAAAATCAAATCTTAATTGTTACTAATTTATTTAATTTTTAATGAAATCTTTAACATATCAGTTAATATAAGCAGTATGATTAAATTTTATTTTTAATAACTTCTTCCGTCTTGTTTAATGTCTACATCAAATCATATGTCTATAATCAAATAATTGCTTTGGGATTTAAACCTATTGCTTGTATTCCTTACACAAAGCTTCCATTACAAAACTAAGTACTCTTGTGAGATGAACCTTCAATCAGTCCTTCAGTTTTAATATTGCGATAGGTTGCAGACTAAGTGCCGAGAAAGACGCTTAAGATTTAATTAATGTATTTAAGCGTCTCGATGCGATCGTACGGGCTTATAATTTAGTTATACTAGTAATAGACTACCGTTGGAATAGTTATGGTTGTTAGGCATACCTATAGGGGGAGATAGGGATATTTTCCGCCACTCAGGGGTCAAACATTAGACAAGATAGACTGTTTTTTAAAATTTAGTGCTTTAGGAGCATATAAGAATTTCAACAGTTGAGATGAAAACCATATGATTAATTTCTTTATAATATATTTATCTACTACTGTAATATTTTGCCAAAATAGGTAAGTACAAACTATTCATTCTCAAGATTCCTTCGTGAAATACATTACCTACGCGAATTAAATTACTGCCTCCAAAATATAATAGTCGCCGGAGGTTACTTGGAAGAATTAGATGTTTTTTTATCATCTACACTTAAGTTTCAAGCAAATCGCCTTTAAAAAAATTTGTAATTCAAAATAGTCCGGCCATATATTCTTTATATGCTTTTTTAATTAATTTTTTGGTGAATATTTATATTTTGATAAAAAAATCAATTAAAAATCCATTTAGTGTTTATGAAGAACTTTGTTCAGTTTTAATCAGTAAAATGGACCTTATTTTCTCTAAATAAATTTTGAACCCTTACCATGCAATTCGATACGTCTCAATTTTCGTGGACAATATGCCTTTCCCGATATAATCAGTCCTAGCATTAACGAATAGTCTATCACATATATACTAACCATATAGGACAATACAGAAAATGTATTCGCAACAAGCCAACCAAGCTCTTTGCTCACAATCTTCAGAATGCACCGTACAGCTAATTGCTTGCTTTCGACCGCACGCCTGTGCGGCTTTGTAACTGAAATTGGGTTTATACATCTGTATTGATTGTTGAAATAGCATTGTTTTGTGATCGAGACTTACTTGTGCTTGTTTAATTATTTAGCTATTCACGTTTATCCTGAACAGGTTCGGTAGAGATTAATATCGTGTTAACACAAATTTAAAGATTTTTAGGGCGATTACTATCTCTAACGAATAATTTCAGTAGTAAGCTGGTAGTTTATGCTATCTACCAGATAAAGGCTTATATTTAAATCTGCTGGTTTACTGCTTCATCTTTTATAGAGACGGTGAAATACAATTTGTTGTTTATTTTTGACAGACAGTTTATTTGTTATAATGACAGAAGATTGTTCATTACATCTTTCTTATCGCTTTATCACAAGTGTAACCCGATAATTGAAAAGAAAAGACATTTTATGATTTAATGATGTTAATTTTGGCCTCCAACACTGTATTAAATAATATAACCGTTGCCTTAATCGACTATCGACCACACAACGTGTCTATGAAGAGGCACATGGACCGAGCGTCATCTGCAATCAATACGTGCGGTCGATACTCAGTGACAGGTATAGGCTAGCTTGTAATGTGCTATTACTTGCATAAAGGGTGGTTGTTCTTTTTAATTTTTTCCTTTTTACAGTGAGAACGTGGACAGCTCCGTTAGATCGGGCTCCTAGATATATTTTTCAAAATGGCGTGAAATATTTCTAGACTCACTCATCTAGAATATTTAGATATTATGTAAGGTATTATATCAGTTGAACGTCCACATTTCACACAGTAAACAATTTTTCTAAATATTTACTTACTTATTGTTAATTGGATACGAATCCAAATTATTAGATAGCATAACGGGTTAGAAATTTATTTTGATCACGAGCTGAGGCACTTTGCATTCGCTGTAAATATTCTATTGTTATTACGTTTGTTCAATTTCGTAACGAATTTTGTGGGAAACATTTACATGAGTAAACTTATTTTTAATATTTATTAGAGGCGGTTCCTCGGTGCAGTTAGTATGTGCTTGACTGAATTAACGAAAGCGAGACTTGTTCTTCTGAATGAAGGACAATCTGACTGAATATATATAAGAATAATATAATAAAACAGCTCTTTTCTGATAAGCATTCGTTAAGAAAGAAATATCATATATAGCATTTTATATATTCCCCGTGTTGCAGGCGCTACTCGACCCGTAAGAGTTTCAGAGCTGTGTCTTACGAAGTTCCTTAAATTCCTCACAATACTTATCTAACTATTCGAGTAAATCGTTTTCTACCACTAATATGTGGTAAATTTTTTAACGTAAATATAAATACCTAGTTAAAACCAAAAAACAAAATGTTTATACATATATACTTTGCTTGTCGATATTTATAATATTACTTTTTCTATACTATCTTTCCTTTGTAAAATTTATCTATTTTACAAAAAACAAGCTAACTCTCTACTATGGAAAGTATAGGAAGCAAGCGGGTGCTTGATTATTAATCATGTTATAGATACTAATGCCATATACCGAATGTCTAACACACGTGTCCGACATACTTAAGACAAAGCGCTACGTTTAGTTCGCTTCTCATACTCACATTTCGAATTAGACGGAACGGAGTGTCTTAGCACTCTTTTGTCTCTGTCAACCTTGCTATGTATTTTTTCAATTGTACTACATAATTCACCCGTTACAGGAGAGGGGCAAATGGAACCCAAACAGCTAAAGCTGATTGTAAAGAAACCTTTACTGAAAAAGGAAATTTTAGAGCACAGGCAAGTCGAGAATCTGACGTGTCGGTACTTGATTACGAAAGATCTGTATTTATATAGGTGTAAAAATATATTATTATCGTACTACCAATGACCATTATTGTAAAGATTGAAATATCGTTTTTCGCTTCCACAAAATCTTAATGCAGCGTTTACAAATACGAGTAAGGTTAATATAATTTACTCCTAACTATATTAAGATACTAGGACAGACTAGTTAGGAAGTTAGGGAGCTAGAAAGAAGCAAGCCTTGTTTAACGGACCATAAACCCGACGGTAGTGGGTTCTACTATTACTTGAGGAACTGCCTTATTAATATTTTTCACATATGACCATGGTAAAACACAGCGTTGAGATTCCGCCACTTCTACACGAATGTCTTGAAATAAAAGTACACACATCTCGCATTTTATGAGTAAGATATAGGTCTTTTAATTAGTCAAGTCTGTATATGTTCTATTAATCTAAATAGATACTTTTCTTATTACATTAAACATATCGACATGTGCATTAAAACGAAATCCAAAGTTACTAGAATGTGCCTTGCACAAAAAAAAAAAAATTTTAAATTTAAGATGTACCAATTGGGACCGTCGTGGCGCAGTCACCTGTAACGCGACGATTTCTGATTCACGCCCACTCTGGAAGTGGATCTTCCTATTCCATTTTCTTCGCTCTGCAACTATGCAATCGCGGCGTTAATTCCCGCCACTCCCACCCACCACACAATGCCTCGAAAAAGGTGCGGGATAAGCGTGAAGCTAGAACATAAAAAACAATCATATTATAAATTTGCTTTTGGTAAATTTTCCAAAAAAATAAATCTTGATAATTTGTTCTTCATCTAAATCATTTTAAAAACAAAACCTCTCAGAGTAACCTCACTTCTTCAGCGTCGATTTAATTACTCGAGCGAGCTAGTTTAGCCAATCCGTCACAGCATTGTGCGCCTGTTTATACTGAGCTTAATAAGCTGTGGCCAAATTGCCAACATTAATCGTGTAAATGCAATGTGTTCAAGATAACACTGACATTTATATCTTCTTGTACCTATAAAAATAAGTTATAGGTGTTCTAAATGATAGGGTTATATTTTGTTAAATGGTAAATTGTGTTATATTAATACCTTACCTAAAAAAAGTTTAATAGTCTTAACAACTACCTAAAAAATGTATATATTATTTAGGTACAGTGGGAGACTAGCTCATTTGTTCGTTTTTTCCAAAATATTATATTGGGAAAAAAAAGAAATAATAACAAAAATTAACACTGATCATAAAAGAAAATAATCTGTATTTTAAAAATAATTACTTAGAAACGTAAAATATACCGCCTTATACTACATGTAGGTAAATCGATGTTTGAATACATCATTAACAAATGGTGAATGCATCATATTTATCAATTATCATCCCACGTTTAATACAAGAAAGAGATGCCCCCCCCCCCCCGGTATTTGAGGGTTTATGTCGGCTTATATATAGTGAAGACCGCGGGCTATTTGGCGCAATGGACCAAAATTTGATGTAAAAGTGATAGTTAAAGCTTCGATTCCACCCATACTTAATTTAAAATTATCCAATTTATGTGTAATTAATTGAAGTACCGGTGCTACAAACGTATGAACATTATTATGCTTTCAAATAATGTTATTCTTATTAAAAATTGTTTATTTTCGAAAATCAGTGCCAGTTATAAATAATCAAATCAAAATCAAAAGCCAATTTAAAAAACACCACGTTCACTGGCTCCGGATTTTGTTGTGTTACCTTATAATAAATTGAACTTAATTGAAATTCATTTTTTTCAATATATTATATGAAAACATTGTGAAAAATATTAAACACAATTTTTTAAGAACCCAAAATTAGTGTCACGTTATAATCAAAATAAAAATTTGAAACATAGATAGCTCCTGTATTTATTCGAAGACAGCGATTTTGGACTTATTGTTGTATAAGAAGCACAGCGAAAACTCGGTGAAACCAAACATGTGGAAATATAACTGATTCGAGAATAGCGCAGCGCAGACGTGAGACTTGTGGGTTTTATTTGATTTTGACATTGTTTAACTTTGTGTACAGGTAGCATAGGAGAAAGAGAATAGTTAGTGACAAAACACTTTGTTCGCTGGTTTACATCTATATCGTATATTTAGTAATAGTAATCACTATCATGTGTTTTAATAGCGCTGGTATGAATTTAAGTAAAATGCTATTATTTGATATTTTCCTATCTTGTTTCTTAGTAAAATAGTGAAGGTTGCGATCATTGGACCGGCTCTTTGATTGGACCACTCATTTTTTTCAAAAACTATACATGTCACAGCAAGTTAAATACGTTGCTAGGCTACAGTACCGAGCCCCTTGCCTACCCACCAAACCTCTGTGCGCTCGCAAAACGTGGTAAGGAGTGAAGTCTGTACTTGTGTTAATGGTGGCCGTGATACAATAACCGAGCCATCAACAAAGTCATGTCAGTCACATTTTTTTAATTAATGTTTAATGATTGTGTTAGATCCAAATAGCAAATTTCTCTGCGCTTACATACACTACTAAGCTTTTAACTTAATTTTACACGTTTTTTAATAATTGCTTTCGTTCTGTTTATATGCCTAGTTGCCATCAATGGACCTGAATGGTGACGCTATCATTGGACCGGTCCAATCAAAGAAACTAATATCAACGTTAATAAATAATGAGTTTTATATTGTAAATTGAATATTTTGGTATTGCATGTAGATAAATACCTACCTTTTAGTTGTAATTGGATTATATTTATAAATATGTTCCAGAATGTCGGCAGAGGAAAAGAATAGGAAATATTATTGTTAAATGACGAAATAGTATTGGTTACTAGTATGAAACTAACTATAGAATTTTTTTAAAAAAACTATTGGATTAAATGAAGCAAGTCGAACGTATGGCGTTCCAAAAGCCATATTAAAAAGACAATTAGATGGGAAAAATAAAAAAAGTCGAAGAAATTCAAATAGTGGAATCAAAAGTAGATCTTGCGGAGGCTTTAGAAACTAAATTTAGCAATCACGTTGTTGAAATGGAGAATTATTTTTTTTATATTACTCCCAAAGTTGTAAGAGTGCTTGCCTCCAATTAGCTGAGAAAAATGAAATTAAACATCGTTTTAATAGAACCAAAGAATTTCCTGGAAAATAGTACTGTGCATACATGAAGCACCATCCAGATATAAGTTTTCGTCTATGTATGAGCAGTACAACTGGATTTAAGAAGAAAAATTTGAATAAAAAAAGTAATTTTTATTTTGTGTTTCATTTGAGTTACATTCATTGGACCATTAATACAAATGTTTCAAAGTCCAATGATAGCAACTTAGTGGTCCATTCAAGGCGACGGTGGTCCAAAGAAAGCAACTAGTCATTGAAAAGTTATATTAGAATAGCTCTAAAGCCTCTCAACTTTCATTGCCAATAATTTATATATCATTAATTTACATAAAAAAGCATCACATGTCATTAATTGTCTTTAGTTGTAGGTAGTATTTCATGAGATATGATGCCACAAAGTTAGGTGGTCCAATGATAGCAACCTTCCCCTATATACTTTTTGGTGCTATAATATTCGCACATATTTCTCTATTTGAATTGTCTTAAATAATAAAAAGAACATAAAGTTTTGTGCACAATACATGCAAAACCAACGTAAAAGACTATATTATACACATATGCATATGCACAAACTTAACGAATTGAAACTTAACTTCAAATTGAAGATAACAAATTGCGAAATTTTTAATTATCAAGTATAATTTTACGTAAAAACGAGAAAAAGATACTTAATTTATTTCATATGTTACTTTTTTCACTGTTTTAGTTTTTTCAGTAGTTGGAAATACATAATTTATCTCTGGCTGGTATCAATTTCTTTTTTTTAATTTAAAATCCTTACTTGGATTTTAAATAAAATATCTTTCCTTAATTAAAACCTCTTTTTTGTCGATTCAGAAATCAGCGACTATAAGGTCTTAAGACTGGTATCATCTACATAATATGTTAGTATTTCGTTCATGACTGCCAGATATTAGTGCACGTACAGAATTCATGACTTGCAGTTTATTCCCAGTATTGTCCAAGCTTAAAATTGTATTTAACTAGGAGAATTACGTGATGTCTAATTAGATTAACGTTTTTTGTCCAATAATTTTAACTTTTCGGTCTAATGCATAAATTTCATTTTGGTTTGTACAAAAGTTTGTTGATCATTTGTAGAAGATGACCTTGGTTGACCTTCGAGAACATAGTATTGATGATATTGATGATATTTTTATGACAGTGGGAGAAGTTAGAGGTATGCAAGAATCATTTCGCTTGCTACTTTTTATTATTTAGCCATCCAGTGCTCTACTTCTAAGTGATCTTTTTTCTTACACTGATGTCTCTTGTTGCCTTTTTAATGCAATAAATATAATTAAAATTAATATTGTAGACTATAGAAGCTGTCAGGGCTCAAAGGCACAACATATGATTGTGGCCGTGTATGTTATAGTTTCAATTTCCATAAGACAAATCACGTACTTTCTTTCCCTTACTAGTGTAATAGCACGGCGTTAACTTTCGCTACTTAATACGCAAATTCTTGAAAATTGGGACGAAGCGGAGAACAGGGTACCTTAAGTAATGAAGAGAAAGCCTAGTGGTTACTTCTGTCTATATCGATATGTGCGGGATAGAGCGTCATGTTATTTATATATTTTATTTACAAACATTAAATACAAGACAGATTTACAAAGTTCTATGATAATATGATTTGTACTTGTAGAATAAATCGAATTGTTTAAAAAAAGAATTTCACTTTTATCAATGGAAGATAAAACTTAATACTGCTTTAGTAAAGCACAGGTGTATTTTTTGCCGCGGCATCTACTGGATGCTAGCTATAAATTGAATAATTAAAATATTTTATACGCAATAAAACTCCACTTTGTTATGATTGTTGTGTACCGCGTTTCGTGCGCTATTCTTTTTGCTTTTCAAAGCTTATATAAGTAATAATATCGATAGAACATATATAAGAACATAACGTTGTAAGAGCCCAACTATATCTCATGACAATATAGTAATTTGAAGAAAGCTCCTAAATTTTTTTATTAATATAAAAAGAGCAGGAAAAAAGTATATTTAAGTATATGTTATTTTATTTATATTTTTAGAAAAATATATTTTGTTTGTTTGCAAAGAAGTTAAGGCGATTTATACAACGAATAGCATTTTCTCTTTGTAGTGTAGAATAATATTACATTGTAAGGTCTCACTTTATAAATCCAATTCAACGTTATTTTTCTGTTTGAGTGTCATCGAACGTCTCTATAAGCTTCTAAATTATCTAAACATTTTGGCTTTTTTGTCTGGCAATTACATTGAAGAGGTCAGTGATAGTGCAAGGCTAATCTACTAGTCGAGATTACAAGATTTTTCATGGTTTTCTTTTATTTAATCTGTAGGATAAATATTAGAGAATGTTAAGTAACTCCTTAATACACGTCAGAGTCAGACGCTTTTTAATCCAATACTACTTCGATTATAAATATGTTATAGGATACTAATTTGTAACATTAAAAGGTTATAAGTCAAAATCTTTATCGAGAAATCGAACCTGTTACCATCAGTTCGTTAGTAAAGTGCCTAATCTATACTTTCCTTTCCATTAACTGTCCATATACGCCACATGCGTCATTTCTTAGTAAGGATAATGAGACCCACGTCACGTCCATTACTATACTACTTTACTTAATTGTTTGTAACAAATATAGTACGAAGAATAGATATTTGTTTGCATATTGGAAGATATTGTTGGCTTAGATTATGTTGCCATTTTGTATTTTTTATTTTTTCAGCCTACGCTTAGTTAGCGGTTCTATTCCTATTTAAGGCAATATTTTTTTTAGTTCTACCTATCTTCTGCATAGAGAGCGTTATGTTAGGACTCACCGCTGGTCACTTAATGCTCAATATTGATAAGAAAAAACTAAAATACGTTCCTTATTTCTATTTGGTATTGATCTTTATTGATTATGTATAATGGTTAACTTTACCAATCTATTACCTGTGTCTTTAAATTAATAGGAAACAAGAATAACTTACTTAAACAAACTGCATTAACCAAAAATAAACGTTACCACCATTTTTAAAAGAAGTTAAAACATACATTACAGATAACAAATATTAAATAATAATAATAATATAATTAAATATAAAAAATAAGTTTTTAGTTAAAAAATAATATAACGAGCAATCCGCCCCCGGGTGGGGTCGAACCACCAACCTTTCGGTTAACAGCCGAACGCGCTAACCATTGCGCCACGGAGGCCTGTACTACGAATTGGAAATCAAAACTTTTAAGTACTGATGTATTTTACTATACATAAATTGTATTCAGTATGTAAAGAAGCGAGCGAAACGAAATCTATATAGTTTGCTGCATCCCTCAGACTCTTTCTTGTAAACGTGGAAGGTATACGAAATCGTATAAGTATAGAGCAAGTTGTTTTATCTTTAAACTAGTCTTTACCAGTTTAGTCCATCTAATAACTTACACTTGTGTATGACACGTGACATATGGTAAGTGTCAAAGCTCAAAGTCAATATAGCCCATATTGAAATAATTTGTTCAATCTAAGATATCCAAATAAAGATCATTAAGTAGGTACATTAAACTACAGCGATTAATTTCTTCAACAATACAAAAAAGATATGTCGCTGTCCTCTCTTACTAATTGTTATCGAATAAATAAATAAAAAACATGCGACAAGTTAAAATTATATAAAAACAATGACAATCGTGGTTTGCGGCTTTTAATAAATAATAGTTTTAAAAAAACTAAAAAACACGCTTTTTATAGAAAACTGAACTAAAAAATAGAAAATAAATTTAAATGAATTTAAATTAAGAAAATAGTGTTAAAAATTTCAATGAATATAAATTAACAATAGTGTAAATAAAAAAAAATATTTTAAAAAAAGCGTGGGGCGCATGGTGTCAATGGTTATAGATATTTTATTGACAGATATGAGCAGAGTGACTATTATTTCTATAATATCTTAAACAGCACCCCACGCTTTTTTTAATATAAAATATATTTTTTTTATTCACACTATTATTAATTTATATTCATTGAAATTTTTAACACTACTTTAAAAATTGTCAATATTAGAGAAAACGGCCGAAGATAATTATTGGAAATAAAAATTAACATCGAGTCCTGCCTTATCGACTGTAGAGAAAAATTATAGAAAATTTTAATTAATTTTCTTACCTTATCGACTATAGATATATAAATTAACAAAAATCATATTTTGCATATTGAAAAATGGAATAATTTTATCAAATTAGTGTATTGTCTAAAAAACTATAAAGTTTGAACGAAATCTGGCCGTTTAAAGTGGGTCAAAATCGTGCCCAAAGAAGTCAATTACAAACATACAAGTGAAGCTAATATAAAACGTGTAAAAATCCAACAAACGATTTCGTGTGTGTGTCTTTACTCACGCGAGTTGTGTTCTTGCTTTCAATCACTTCCGAATCATACGCTTTTTAATCCAATTCTACTTCGGTTCATAGTTTTCTGCATAAGCTTTGGTAATAAATGTAATGTGTATGTAGTCCATGAAACTTACAAAGAGATTTAATTTAATCTGTATTAATATGTATTATAATATCATACCATAGCTGATATTATTTTATTTCAAAGCGTCAGTTTTTTTTTATATAGGAAAAAATATAAAAAATGAGTCAAATTAAAAACCAAGACTCCTTCAACGGTTTAATTTTACATGTAAATGGCAGATGTAAAATAAATATATGTAAAATGAAAAATAAAAATACGTAAAAAATGATGAATAAAGAATATAAATAAAGAACTGAATGGAACGAACATCGAGATATAAACCCAGGATTATAGGTTACAACAGTGTGTGTGATTAAAGGATAATTCAAAGAATCTGTGTCGTACTTCATTAGCTGTATTGAAAGTCCGGTGGTTAGTTAAATATTTTATGAATTTCAAGTAGGTTCTTTAATAACATAATTATAAAGGTAAGATTGCATTTTTTTTAGTTTCCCGCTTTATCCCGCACATGGTAGGGTAGGCAGAGGGAACTGCAGGGACCGTGGGAACCTAGTGTTAAGACACTCCGTTGCTAAGTTTTTCGAGGCATTGCGTGTTGAGTTGCGGAGCTCAACGCCGCGCTTTGCCTAGTTTGCCAGAGCAAAGAAAATGGAAATAGAAAAATCTATCTTCTCAGACTGGGAATCGAACCCAGAAACCGTCGCGTTACAGGCAGACGTTGCGCCTCTGCGCCACGACGGTCCAATTTTCGATGTAAACAAAGCGTTAGTTACGAGAGCTAGGAAAATTAAAATATTTTACTACTTTCCTTCGAATGGAAATCAAATCCGCAACCGCCACATTCAGAGTCAGGCGCAGTCCTTCGACAGCAATAAACGAATAATTTCAAAATTAAACAAAATCTATTTAAAGTACAATTGTATAAAACAATAAACAAAAAGTAATACAGCCAATAAAATTTTAGAGTCGCCATTTTATTTCTATTTATAGTATTAGATAGACGCTTTGTTAGTCGACTGTACTGCATTACTCCACTTGCAAATTGTACACTACACGGTGCTTAGTGCTAACTACAGGGATGTTGTGGGGATACGAGTTGAGATGAAGATGTCGTATGGAAAAGATAATAGATATTCTTCTTTTTTTTACATCTAAAGCAAAAGATATATAAAAAACCTTAAAATTAATTATATTTTTTGAATCATTTTAACAACCATATTATGTTAATTAAAATTTGATTGGTTTCTCCTTGATCTACAATTGTGAAACTTGTTCAGAACCATCGGTGCGCAAAGCGACGCTTAATGTCGCTTTACCAATTTTTTAGACAAATATGAAAGATTATAAAGTTTCTGTATAAAAATATTTATCATTTGTATATTACATGATTATTTTATAAATAATTTTGTGTATATAATGTATTTATTATGCAATTTCACAAGCTATTTTAATATTGTGTCAATTAACACATAACTTTACACTTTACCCCTAGCAGAGTAGTCAGAGATAGTGATGTAGAACGCATGGCTCAGGGGTGAGAGCGCTTGCATGGTTCGCAAGAGGGCGCGGGTTCGAGTCCCGCTGTGTTCATATTTTTATATATTTTATTTAAGTATTTTTACTAACCTTAGTGTGGATTAACACTTAAAAAAATCATAAAAATATAAAAAATATAGTTGTTTAAAAATCAACAAATATTCACCTTAATTTGATCAACATATATACCACATGGTTGGTGTGAAACTCAATTCTATAATTGAATTGCTTTTAGTTCAGCACGTTTTAGGAATAAAGTCCAGAGGAAAATGGTATAACGATTCTCAAACTAAACCTAAGAGAAAGTAACAAGAAAAACATTTTTAAACTGGAGGTCGTTTCAAAATAATATATTTAGATTTCGTATTAGATTTAAAATTTTGTATTGGGTTGTTTAAAAAACTACAATTTTATATCGGGATCTAGTCTAGTGTCAAATACTGCATGGTGACCAAAATCTGTAGGGATTTATGCAAGAATAATTTAAGAAATACTTGAATCATTTCGCAAGTAAGTTTTCCAATAGCAGCAACATCATCGTATCAAAATTATTTATTTTTAATATTTTACTTTAAAGACTATCTTACTTTAAAGATACATAGAGTGTCCGTTACAAGAGTGAGCACGTTGAGAAATTGAGGTGAGAGAGTCCTTGAACTTAGATCCTAAGAGAGCACAGTCTCGATGACACTAGAGGATAGAGTGAGATATTTGTATTTACATACGTTGACCGCCGCGGCTGTGGTTTTTACATAGATTTAGACAGATACAACAGCTTTATCTAAGTTTTGTGTAACGAAATAAACTATCGGTGAAATGCGAGACAAATGGTTCTGTGGCATTATGTATATAAACGGCAAAAACAATTGTTATTTTATATTATTAAATTATGACACTTGAAATAAAATATAAGAGAGACACTTCTTGACACTAGGTTCCTCGAGGTTACGGTTTTGCCTGCCTTCCTATGTACTAAATATGAAGAAAATAATATGTTTTTCCGCTAAACAAAATTGAGGTTTAAAATTACGCGACTCAGTTCAAAGTAAATGTATATTTTTAATAAGTACATCGCACTCATTGATGTTACAATGCTACGTTACAACAATTTCTAGAAATAAAGTAGTATTACAAGAACAATTAGTGTTTGCCTCTCAGTCTGGATAGTTTCCCATTGTTACATTTAATTACTGTGTATGTTGTACAATGGACAGGATTTCAAATATTAAAAGGTCACTTACTTGTGTGTCTTGTGTCTTATATACAAATTAAAATGAATATTACTGAAATAAATAAAAGAGAAATCGGATATTTTTTATGGGATAGCCAAAAAATATTTCACATAAAACCGATAAGGTACTTAAATGTCACCTACCTGGGCGAATACGTACGTGTGTGTGTGTGTGTGCGTGCGTGCGTGCGTGCGTGCGTGCGTGCGTGCGTGCGTGCGTGCGTGCGTGCGTGCGTGCGTGCGTGCGTGTGTGTGTTTGTGTATATATGTACGAAAGCTCAAAAGTTTATAATTTACAAATAGAATAATAAAATAATTGAAATATCTTCAGCAACAGTTTTAATAGACTATTAATCTTATTTAAATATACATATAAAAATAAATTAAGTCAATGACAATAAGTGATATTAAGTCAATAATATCTTCACGTCTATTATAATTTTGCAGTATATACAAAGGCAACGTCTTCACTAACCATGTGTTACGCCTTTTTTGCCTGCATGAGAAACGAAACTCAACGGAGAAAATATTCTGTCGCAATATATTATGACTATTAAAATCGTAAGAGCTATTTTCTCTACAATATTATTTAATTTGTAAAGACAGAATTGACGGTTGAACATAGTATGGGCAAGATTTACGGCCTTATTCATAAAAAGTTATAGCACGCTTAAAGACTCGATATAGTACAGTTGTCAAAAAACGTTATTCATAACAGCATTTTAGACCCAATCAGTTCTATAAACCTATCATAAAGTTATAGAGCCGAGAACCCTACTATAAGAGTGTTTTAACGTCCAAAGATGGCCGATTCATATAACAGCTGATTATAGCTCATACTAATATGAGCATTGATGTGACGTCGTCGAGTCTCTTGTCATCAAGAGTGTCAATTTCAGTTTCGTAAACATAACAATATAACAATTGACATTTTGTTCGATATTTATTAAATATAGTTAATAAATATCGAACAAAATGTCAATTATTAACAAGTTTATTAATAATAAATTCTACATAAGAAAGGTGCACAGAACATAGGTAATACTTATCCACGTCTAAACAATTTTCAATTCTTTGTCGTTTTACTTCTTTTGACTTAATTTTTTAAAAATTAAGTAAGTTTATAAACTAAAATAAAATAAACATTCGTGTTTTTGTGATAACAACGACGTAAATCAAGCCGGTATATGTCAAGCCAGATCCAATAATATATTTTTGTACGTAATATTATCTGTGGTCATACTATGTCAATGCGTTTGTCACTTATCATCTGTGGATTTACTGGTATTTTCGGCAACAAGTCGACCGACTTCAGTATAGTGGCAACATTGTGAACGTATAAATCAAATTAGTGACACTTTAGTTATAGAGGCTTATAGAGCGTTTATGAATACAAACATTTATCGAACGTTCTATAAGCCTAAAGAGCGTGTTAACTAAAATATGCTTAAAACGTTCTATAAGACTTTTTTATGAATAAGGCCGTTAGTTTGTAAAAGAATTAATAACAAGTTACAGAAGCTACGAAACGACGAAGATTGATTGAACACGGTATGAGAAGGGCGACCACAGTAAAAAAAATCATATATATGTATATATATATATACATATACATATACGAGTATTGAAAAAGATTAGCTTTTTAGTGAATATAACTAAAAAATTATTTGGTCGAGAAAATATCGTACTTACATTTTAGTTCTAAAAGAAAATTGTTTTTATATATTTAGATATCTAAAGTATATTATAACTGATATTGTCATTCAAACTATAATAATTATAACTGTGACAAGAAAATCGTAACAATCGTATTTATATGTTTCATTTAATGTAAAAAGTAAAATATTCTTTGTTGTACAGCAACATAACAAAAATTATACAACCTGCTCTTAATATTTAAATCTATACAATTGGCGACCTTATCGCTAAATTATCGATCCTTTCCAGGCAACATTTGGATAGACGAGAAATTTAAACAAAGTGAGAAGAGGCCAATGTGTTAAATATTTGAACATTGCAACATAATCCTATATGATCGGTACATATACATATAAATATATACACACATACATACATATAAACCTCTATATATATACACATACGTAAACAAAGTAATGTGACTCTACTCAGAGAACTGTCTTCGGAACCGATGATAGTTTTATATGCTGTCCTTATAAAACTGCATTATTTAACATTATATTTTCATTTCAATTTAATAGAACTGTAAATTGTGACTGTTACGGCTTATTTTCAATCCCTTAGTTCTGGCTCGAGGCAGTCTCTACGACTACGACGAGCTTCATTCCGTGCAAATTGTTTTATTTATCCATTTATCCATTTATTGTTACGATAAAAGCTTTGTAGAAGCTCTCAAACGTCTGTACTACATCTCATGTTGCCGCCTGGAACTTTTAACAGAGTATAATTCTATTTCACCTACGTGTCATATTTTTATTTGCACCTGTTATCATGCCGCTGGTACAAATAAACATTGTATGTTATCGAAATAGCGCGTTGTTTAATTTCAACACGTAATATATGGTAGAAATATTTCTTAAGATACCGTTTCTTTTAATATTTTTTGCTAATCTTTAGTTAATGAATGTAGTCAAAACCTAAAGCTCACTAAAAGTTGTTTAAATTTACGTAGTCCCAGCTTTAAGAACATTATACGTAGTACATATTTGGAAAGCTTTAGAGCTTTATTTCTTGCTTAAATGATACTATGAAGATATACAATGTGTTTTGATATATTTAAACATATAATAATAAAACAATATATACTATTTTAGGCTTAAAATAAAATAAGAAGTAGATGTTTACAAAGTAAAGCTTTGTTTTTCAAACTAATTTTTTATTCCGATCACATTTATACTAACTTAAAATTGATATTATTGTAATATTTTTTATATTCAACCTAAAAGTGAAAGAATCTGTTCAATAAAAGAACTCAAACTTGAAAAAATAACTCTAGCTCTAACAAACTGTTTCAATAATAGCTTACACAATAGTTATTAATTTGTTTTCACCACTCTCGTATTAAAATTTTATCAACTTTGAATAATAGTGTAACTTTTTGTAAATATTTTAACAAAGTAATTTCAAAAAAAAAAAAATTAATAAGATAGGAATACCTAAAATGATAGAAATTGTTACGTAATTTTTAGTTTTCAATAAAATATAAAAATATCAAACAATAAATCACTCTCGTACTTTATACCTAATTTACAATTTTAGATCTTAAACTGACGTCATGTTTCATCAAACATTTTGAAAGCTGACCTTTTACTTCATGAATATGCACTTCCATGTATATCCATATTACTTTCTTTGAAATTCACTGAGTATACAACTTGCTAATGAAAGCTCAATTCAAACGAGGCCTTAATTATAGGTTTTCAATGTATGAGCTTAAAATAGAACGAAAAATTTTAAGGATGTGAATTCCGCAACTAGTATTCTATACATGTGTTACTTAACATTATGTTTTATTTATGTTTGCATTTTATTTCAAACAACAAAGTTGACACGAAGGACCTCACGTACTAAAACACTAAGTGTAATAATTTTTCCCTTTAGCTATACCATCAAAAATATATCTCTAAGAAGATGAGTAAATAACTTTACGTGCTCAAAGGCACGAGAAAATGACGCCCTTTATCCGAACTTACCTTTCATCATCGCAAATCCTATTGATACATACATACATATCTTCACGCTCTATCCCTAGCGGGGTAGTCAGAGAGAACGGAGCGCCAAACGCTGCGGTCCCTACATACCTCTTTCGCCTCGTCCACTGTCATTAACCTCTTCATGCATGCTCTCCGAGGAGTCCTCATGCTTTTTACGTGACCTTCCTCCAGTATCTTCGATACTGTGTTTTCGAAAGTCAACCGAGGTCTCCCCTTACCTCTCTTACCACACACTTTTCCATCGTATATCTTTTTTACCATTCTTTCGTCACTCATTCTTTCAACGTGCCCAAACCACCTGAGCACGTTCTTCTTCATTCTTACTGTGACATCCTCGCTGGTACCTACCATACTGTGTACCTCTTCGTTGCGGATTCGGTCAGCTAAGCTGACTCCGCATATCCTTCGAAGAGATCGCATCTCCACAGCATTCATCTTTCTTTCATTCTTCTTCTGTAATACCCACGTTTCACTGCCATATAACAGCGTCGGAACCAAAACTGCATTGTGTACGGCCAAACGTGCAGCGACGCTGACGTTCTGCCGTCTCAACAACGCAGCTAAGGCACCGTTCATTCTGTTACCGGCAGCAACACGTCTTTCCACATCCATTTCGTATCTACCATCTCTACTTAACATACTTCCCAAGTATACTACTTCATTCACTTGTTCTAATAAATTTCCGTTCACGAAAATCTTGCAATCTGTCCTTTCCTCGTCTCTTTCAAATACCAGAACCTTTGTCTTACTTGCATTCAGGCTTAGACCATTAGTTTCACACCCGTCTTTCAGAATGGTGACCAATGCCTGCAACTCGCTTTCTGATGATGCAATAAGCACTGCATCATCTGCGTACAACAAGCAATTTACCTTCAAGTCACCCACTTTTACACCCATATCACTTTCTTTCAGTCCTTGGAGACAGCTATCCAAATACAAATTGAACAACCAAGCCGACATGGCGCAGCCCTGTTTGACACCCGATTGGATGCCAAACCGAGGCGACATGTCGGCTCCTACTCGCACACAGGCTGAGTGATCTCTATAAAGAGACTTTACAGCCTGCAGCAAGGGTCCGCTCACATTGTACCGGGGTAGTATCTCCCACAATTTCTTTCTCAAAACCCTGTCAAACGCCTTCTCCAAGTCCACAAAAGCACAGAAAACCTTTTGGTTTACAGCCAAAAACTTCTCTGTGATCATGCGGATGGAAAAGATCTGATCCATGCATCCTCTTCCAGGTCTAAAACCTCCTTGGGCCTCCCACAGTAGCCTTTCGGATCTTTCTTGCATTCTTCTCGCTAAAATTTTTGCATATACTTTACCACCTAAGCTAATCAAACTGATAGCCCTATAGCTTGCACAGTCTATCTGTGAACCTTTGCCTTTATACAAAGGCACGATGACTGCACTTTGCCAATCATCTGGGACCTCCCCCGATTTCCAGCACAAATTGCACAGAAACCAGAACAAGTCCAAGATGCGAGGTCCACCATATTTGATCATCTCGGCAGTAACTCCATCCGCTCCCGCTGACTTACCACATTTCAAGCTTCTTATTGCACTCTCAACTTCTTTTATACTGATTTCGCCATCTGCTACATCAAGACTCGGCTTGTCGCTGTTACTTGAGGCAGAAGCGTCATCACATTCATACATCTCCTTATAGAATTCCGCCCATCGCTGCAAAACGTGTGATCTGTTTGTGAATATCTCACCGTCCTTCGAAAGCACCACTTTCATTCTAAAGGTTGACGAACAACTCCGTGAATCACTAACTTCTCGCCAGAAAAGCTTCGTGTTATCCCGGAAGTTGCTCGTCAACCTTTCATCTCTTTTACTCTCGTTTATTTCACGCTTCATCTTTATCAGTGCTTTCGTTTGGTGCTTTTGCAGCTTGTACTCTTTCTTTTTAATCTCTCTCATACTTTTATTCTTACCCGAGGCTTTATAATCCTGCCATGCCTTCTTCTTTCTTTCTACAGCATCTCTCACTTCATCATCCCACCATTCGTCACGCTTTTTACTAAAGCCTCTTTTCATTGTACCACATACTTCTGTCGCAGCTTCCACCATGCAGTTCTTAAGGTTCTGCCAACATACTTCAACGCTTTCATTTCCTGTTTCACAACTGTCTAGCTTTTTGGAAACCCTTTCTGTATACTCCTCTCTGATCGGTGGATCTTGAAGCTTCCAGCTTCTTATGCGATAATTCGATTCCAAGTATGAACACCTTGTGCGCTTACGCCATCCTACGAACAAACCCCTAAATCTAGCAATTACTAGATAGTGGTCCGTTCCCAAGTCGGCACCCCTAAACACACGTGTGTCCATCACTTGTTTTCGAATCCGCTGATCCACTAGGAATAAGTCAATCATACTTTTCTCTCCCATGCGCTCCCACGTATACATGTGAATTTGTTTGTGGTCAAACATCGTGTTTGCCACAAACAAATTCCTTTCCTTGCAAAGTTCCAAAATGAGCTTTCCAGCCTCATTCACTCTTCTGTCACCATATTGACCTAACACACCTTCGTAACCACTTCTCGCGGTTCCGACCCATCCATTCATGTCTCCACATAATATTAATTTTTCATTTCCTCTAACACTGCCTAGAACATCCCTGACACTCTCCCAAAACCCCTCAAGCTCGCTCAATGAAGCTGAGGATACCGGCGCATATGCCACCAACAAGAATATTCTTGTAATCCCCAGCTTGAAGCGAACCCAAAGCAGTCTAGGGTTGATCGCCTCGTACTCTACCACTGCACTAACCAATCGAGAGGACAATAATACACCTACACCTTGACACCCGCGTTCGCTCTCTGGAACGCCGGCCCAGAGAGCGACGCGGCTGCCCGGCAAATCGGTTGCATCATTGCCCTTTCGCTTGGTCTCAGTCATACAAATGACATCCAAATCTCGCTCATCCATCACATCTAATAGTTCATTCATCTTCTGGTCCATCCCTCCTCTTACATTCCACGCAGCTATTTGTAGCTCCGTCCTCCACTTCCTATTGATTTACTAACGTAATTTAAAATTAAACCTACGATTAATATATCTTGTTTTATACTTATGCCGTTTAGTTGTCATATACAGGTTCTACCTGTATACCTCCGATATCTAAAATACAATGTACTGTTGAATGAGAAAAAGCTTGAATATGAAATAATTTAAAAGATAAATTCTAGATATTATGTGTTAGAGACGGAACTTAACGCCGCGCTTTGATTTACTATGAAATAGTATATTACAAAAAATTAATACCGTCAGTAATTGTGAATTACTAACTCACTGTTATAACTGAGCTTTATATGTATATTGTTTTATTTAATAATAGTAAACCTTTAGTATTTCCACATTATACAACAAAGGTCATTTTATCATTTTAACAATTAAAATTGTTATAGAAAGGAATGCAGCGTGCAGCCATTCTATATGTATAATATATAATCATACTGTGATACGCAATATACTATACTATTCAAAACAAATTATAATCGTGTTAATTAAAAGGTTTAAGAAAATGGAAATTTCTTTAGTGAAAAACCTGTTATTTGTTATTAATTTGCATTCAGCGTTCAGTTTGATTCGAAGAAGAAACGTACAAGAATTGACATTAAGTATAATGTTGCCATACGCATTTACAATATTTCTTTTTTAACGCCTCTAAATAATTTTATTTATTAATTACATGAAGCATAAACAAAAGGAAAACACGCATTAAGCGTATAGCATTTTTTTTATTTTAATACTAAATTTCCATATAATATATAAATGAAGAAACACAATAAAAAAGTAAAGCTCTTCAAATTAATATAAATTATTTATATACAGTAAAGCTCTTTCCATACATTTGCACTAACAACGACAAACATTTTTACTTAAAAAGAACATCACGTTGTTGGTTTTACTCAACTAATGCATTAGTTGAGCTAATGCAGCGAACGTGGACACGCGACCTCTGAAAGCTATTTTACTAAGAGCTATTTAGATGAAGTTATTAAATAAATGAACTAGATTATTTAAACTACTATTTTATAAAATTAATTGGTTGTTATGGTTAATATTAGACGAAATATTAAATGACGTGTCTCTCGATTTAGTACAAAATACGAGTAAAAAGTTAAGACTTAAACGTTTAATATATTTTTTTAGTAATAAACTTAATAAAACACACATTGTCTACTCTACTGTTTTCTATATTTGAAATAAACTGTAAACCTAAATAAAATAAACTGTTAAATAATACAGCGTTACAAAATTCGTATTTCATATATTGAAAAGCCAACAAAGCTTCATAGCGCCGTCTGTGTGTAAACACGACCAGTATGGGTTCGTCTCCGAAGGGGGGAATTTATGATTTTTATTTACTTATTTTGAAAACACAGTCTTGCAGCATACAGATAGCTTTGTCAATCAACTCCATCAGTCAAACATCAAAATATGAAATATTGATAGAAATTAGAATTTAGAGTACAATAACATTGTTTTATTTTTGTCTACACTCATATGAAACAGTGAAACATACATATATATGTATTTCAGTATTATTTAAGCCAGTGTAATCGTTACAATACAATCGGTTTATTTCAACAATGTAGTCGTATACGAAATGTAGAGAACTTAATTTGTGCAAGTGCAGTGTACATATTGTATAAGCGCATTGGAACTTTAAAACGAGCTTTTAGATGAAGGTTTGTATATTTGATTGATAACTCTACAAACTATTTTTATTTATTTTAGTATTGCGGTAAAATAAATTTACAGACTTAGGTACAAGTATTTACAAGCGGCTGCGTTTGTGTAATTAAGCCACTTGAACACAATTTAAAATGCTGGATTCCACTGTCGAAAACAAATCAAGAAAAACAATATTGCTACAAATATTTAAAGTTTGTAAAATTAAAATAGGTAGAGAGAAATGTCCACGGAACAATAATTAAAGTATAGGTTGTTATAAAAACGGTAGCAAGTAGCAGGTAGAATACTCACAATAAGCCGTAGCAATAACAATTTTCAGTTTTATTAAAGAAAAATAAAAATATAATACTGTATAAGGCCAATACAGACAATTTAATACGGACAGCAAATTTAAGTTAAGTTCCTTTTCTCTTGCAGGTGAAAAAGGCATAACCACATGGTTAGTGAAGACGTTGTCTTTGTCTACTACTGTACTGCGAATTCTAGTAGACGTGAAGGTATTATTAACTTGATATCACTTAATATTATTAGCTTAATATAATTTTGCATATTTAATAATTGTAGTATTTAGCTTTCGTATATCTTACATTTAGCAGGATACTGGATACACACACACACAGTTCTTCAAAGCACTCCCCATGATATATGCGGTAGAGAATGCATAGCGAGGCTACATCTCTACGTAGTGCCAAGGAGTCGAGCCGGTCTGAAATCTTTTCGCAATCAACAATTCGAGTCGCTCTCCTTTGAATGCGGTCTAGAGGGAGAAGCTGGTACTGGGGAGCCCCTGCCCAAAGATGTGAACAGTATTCCATGTGAGGCCGAACCTGCGCTTTAGAAAGTTGCAGGCGATGAGTCGGCGTGAAATACTGTTTCGATCTATTGAGCACACTGAGCTTTTTTGAGGCTAATTTAGCCTTACCCTCCAGATGACCACGAAACTGGACTTCGCTCGATATGTAGACGCCAAGAATTCCGATATTGGCTGTAGCAGTTAGAGGAGTGTTCTCTATGTGTTTTTACCAGCTGCGTCTAACAACTAACATGTGTCATACACAAATGTCAGTTGCTAGACGCAGGTGAAAACCAGCTTAGAGATAAAATAACTTATCCCACGATTACGTAAACAAAGTTTCAGTCTCTATAAATACTGAATAATAATATACAAAATATATATAATAAAATACATCAGTACATGAAAGTTTAGATTTCCAATTCGTAGCATACGCCTCCGTGGCGCAATGGTTAGCGCGTTCGGCTGTTAACCGAAAGGTTGGTGGTTCGACCCCACCCCGGGGCGGACTGTTAATTTGTTCTCCCCAAAACCTTATTTTTATATGTGTAAAGATATGTGATTTTTATCTGTAATGTATGTTTTTAACTGCTTTAAGAGACAATGAGACAATGCAAGATGTAATGCAATTCTTGCAAATCTTCTTGTTTACTATTAATTTAAGCACGAAAGAAATATGTTGTTAAAGCTAATCGTTACATATTATTAATAAATATCAATACAAAAGAGATATTAAAAAGACAAGTGTTTTTAGTCTCTTTTAATCGAAATTTAGCGTTTAGTGACCAGTCTAGACCAGACCAGATCGAATCTTAAAACTAGGCTATATGCAGGAGCTATGAGTGCTAAGCTAAGCTAAGTTGCGGCTACAAAGGAGTTTGATGTCACATGGGTCTTTTTATTCTTTCTAAGAAATGACGTATGTAGCGTATATGGACAGTTCACGGAACGAAAATTATAGATTAGGGGGCTTTACTGACGATTTGATGGTAACAGGTTCGATTTCTAGATAAAAATTTTAAATATAACCTTTTGATATTACAAATTAGTTTCCTATAAATATGGAAATACATCAACGTAATTAGCGTTATCGGTGACTCTTTTCCAGCTCTGTGGCAAATAATATATTAATAAGCGATACGTACATTGTTTCTGATGACTCTGGTGGTAATGTATTTTGGGCATTTTAATTTAAGTACTAGTTGTATCCCTTGCTTTACTAAATTGCTTAAATATAGTAGTGGTTCATATAGTGTAAATGATCTAGTCTTGACAGACAGCATACATCGAAGATGCACGCGTTTCACGTGTTCTAAAAGAATTAGATTTCGTAAAGAGAGGAGTTATTATAATGTAGACGATTGGACGCGAGTAAGTTCTCAATTTATAATGCTATTTTCATTTTCTTTATATATATTTGTAATTATTTTGTTTTGAAAATAATTACAAAAACCCATAACAGAGTGTATCGACACTAAGTTTTCTCTGCTTTCCCTGCTACAAGCGGGATAAAATAAATGAAGCAAAATATCCTTGCTAAAGACCCTATTATGAGACGTAATTACTGTGCATTTAAAACATTTATGACTTAACTAACGCCTGCTAAAGTACATTCTTCTTGACCTTCTTGTGCTACTTTCTAGACGGTTAAAGTGTTTTTAAAGCACTTATGCTTTTTAGTTAAGGTAATTGGAAAGAAATTTCAGATTTTTGTGCATTACTCCTTTTAAATAGAGAGAGAGATCGTGAAAGTACTTATTTATTTTATTTAAACTAAAACAGTAATTTCTTCACAAAAAAAACTTTGAATATGACTTATATTTTTTAGAAACTTAACTAAAACTTATGAAATAAAATCAAAATGAACTTTGCATAACGTCGCAATGGAAAGAGATATAACGGATGAAGGGAAAAGTGTATTCAGAAAGTAAATAGTATATTTATAAAGTCCATACAACTGTTTCAATTACTTTGTACATTAACTGTTCCATGTATGGATATTATTATTAGAGCTTTTGATTTAAGTTTTTCGTCGATATTTGTTTTTTGAAGATTGCCACTATTTCTTAATATTTTATCATTTATATTGAATAAACATGATAATCGAGTCTACAGTTACAGTGTCGCATCACGTATACAACAGTATAGGTAGTGCTCAGACACTCTGTTCCACGCTGGCCAACATTGTTGATCGGAAACAAATCCATAACTTAAATGACTTAAATGACAAATCAAAATACTTAAGAAATACTTATATCTTAAGACAGAAATAATAGAACACAACAAAATTATTTTCAGTATATAGTAAGGTAGATAGAGAGAACCTTGTGCTAAGACTCTCCATTTATTGCTTACCGCCCAATACTTCAGACATTATTTGTCAGTGGCGGAACTCCATATCAAATTTTGTCTTTTTTACCAGAATGAGTAAAATAAAATCGTTTAGTGTCCTAATTAAGAATTGAAGAGAATTCATTTCATATATATTACTAAAACATCAAGTCAATTGATGAGCTTTTCCTAGTACTAACCTAGATAGGCGTAATTGAGTAACGAACTTAACACGTCATCAGTTTTAATTAGAACGGGATGAGGCCAGTATAAATTGACATACTTTGAATTTTTAATTAAACGGTTGAAGTATTTATTCAGGCTGCATGTTAAAGTGACTTTTAGTAAATAGTTTCAGAAAAATTATAGACAAGACTTTTTAATTCTTGTATATATATAACATAATAACAGTCTTTAAAATAAACCCGCTAAGATTTTTGCGCCCGTTCTTCTTAGTTCTGAGGTAATTGTTTCTGACATTAAAAAAAAATATAGTATATTCTTATATTGGATAAAGTTATTTGAAATTGACTGGAGCTTTTACTAAGCAAGCTTTACTTACTGAGAGATAAAATTCAGCGTTGAGCTTTTCGTGCTGAACTCTGGAATCAAACCCATAAATCTTGTGTTTGCCTTGCCAATTTACACTTACATTATGTACTTTGTAATATTTTAAGTAACACAGTTCTTGCGTAGCTACCTAAAACTTTTTATCCTATTAAATTATATATGGACCATAACAGTATACACGTATTATTTTATGTACTTAATAAGAGTTTTAGTGTGTCATAAGCCTATATTAAAGTAGACGTGATTTCAAAAGCAAATAGTATAAAAATTTACTTCTTTTAGTACAAAACGACATGTATGGAACATCAATTAAAAGGCGCAGCTATTTCGAATTACCATTCAGTTTCATCAGTACATGAATAGTCAATTAAATCTGGCTGGCTTTTTCATGAAGGAATTTTCAGGATTTAATAAAATGTACTGAAAATGGTTATTAAGGATCAGGGGTAGTAAGTTGAAAGAGTTTCAGATTTTTCTTTAATTGTCATACATTTTTTTATAATGTTATTAATGTTACAATATTATGTGAAATGCAATATTATTGTCAATTTAATATTATGATTGTATTATTTTGTATGTATGACTTGTATTTTGTAACGCTGCAACCGCTTCGTTTCCGTTGAAATTTTAAGCAATTTAAGAGAGGATCCTCTCCTGCTCTCTACATGCCATTTCAGGTTTCTGACTTCAACTCTGCGTTGTATGTCTGCCACTCAGTACGGAAAGTGATTTATTTATAACTTTCATATATAATTTATAACTGCTTTTTTTTAATTTTAGACTAGAGTTTTATGTTTATTATTATGAATTTATTATATAATCGAAATATGTCGTATTGAAGTAAATTTTTCATGATTAATTGTTGATAATGTTGACTTTTCCTTAGCAGAACTGATTCCGAGCCGAAAATCTATTTATGTAAAGAGTTTCTTTGAGTCTGATCTAAATGTGTTTTCTTTTGATCTGAATTTGAATTGAAGGGTTACGTTTTATAGACAGATTATCAAGAAATAATTTTTCGGCTTAAACACATTTTAACGAAAAAAAGGGTAAATAAAAATAGAAGCTTACTTTCTTACCAATTTACCACTTATGCTTACAATAATTTACATATCAAACGTCAGGTATACAAAAAATATAACAAATCACTATAAAAATGTTTAAAGAAATTGTTTATTTGGTTGAACGCATTATCTCGGGAATATCTTATACATATTCTCATCTTATATAAATTGAATCGTTTAAACACTGAATAAGAAGTCCGTAAGTTATTCGTTTGGTATCATCCACTGTACAGCGATCAGAATTACATGAGGCTCTTAAAACTTGTCATGTGTTTAGCCCAATTCTTAGCTATTTCCATTTGGCCTCAGAATCGAAGTCACAATTAAAAGCTTTTGTTAATATAAGAAAATCCTCAACCACTAATCACACATACCAAGTGCTAAAAAAGCTTTACTACAAAATATACCGTACAAAAGCTCTAGTTTTGTTATATCTCTTACATAATGTGGCTGTAATTTTTTTTTCATATACTATGTATACTATTATTTTATGCAGTTTGCAATTTCAGAAAACCCTAAAACATTTTTCGAAACAAAAGCTTCTGTCAACAATAACCATTTTACGAGTATGTGTATGTAGCGATATGAAATGGCCCGCAGCTATCGCTCTTCGGATAGATACATAAACACTACGATGACCATCAATTTTTATAGTATGAAATAAATTAGTGAAATAAATAAAGAAAACACCATAAATACAAATAATAATATCATGAATTTTCCATTATTTCATTAAAATGTACGTCATACGACAGAGTTGCGAGTCCAAAACGCCTGTCAAATCTAAAGCCGAAGTGAAATACTTGGCAACACATTTTATCAGCAACTATTGTTCGACGAAGCAATTATCAACAGTTGCACAGTGATGTAGAGTTAGTAAAATAATAATTTTGCCCTCAGGGTAGAATAACGTTCATAATTTCCATAGACCTTCTGGAGGTTCCTAAATTTTGTAAAGTAATCACGTTGAATATTATAAATCCAGTTATGATTATACAGAAAGTTAATTTTTAAAAATATATAATTAGGACACTACATTGATATCTTACTTAGTCTAGTACATAAATGTTACGTAAACTATACTATTGATTGCTCAAAAGTATGGATAAGCTTTTGGTAAAGCTTTTGGTAAATCAATCGTAGCAAGGATCCTTCTATATAATTTATTCTGTAGAAGGATGTAAAAATACAAAACAAAGTAGCAAGCTTAGCTTAGCTTAGCTTAGAAAAAAAATGTGCCTGAATATTGTTTGGGTAGGAATCCGAATTTGATACGATTTTATTTGAAATACGCAAATTACCTCATCATTTAAATATTAAAGTAAATTTGCTTAAATATACTTAAAATAAACTATTTGAATTCCATTTGTATTATAAAACAAGTAAGTGTAAGCTCAATTTTCTATATTTGCCATATAGCATTAAAATTAAATAAATAATCTTTTATTTAAGTAAAATTAACAATTGGAAAGAATGAATTGACGAAGAGGATGGAAATCGGGGAACGGAGTGCCTTAACACTTGGTATCGTTTGCTAAAAATGAAAAAGAGGAATGACTAAGAGTTTAAAGTACATACACACAATTACAGTGCATCTATGTAAATTTGAAACGCGTTATTGAAGTCTGAATGGTACACAACACCATTTTTTCTTGCCGCTACATTGACCGGTACTGTTGTACCACGATCGGGAGTACGCTCTTAAATTGTATACAAGATTATGCTGAATGTCCAGGAAATATATGGAGCTATATTATACGACTGTTTTCTTATTCTTTTATATATGGTAGTTGTTTTAAATATCAAGGGAAAATTATTATATACCAAAATAACATCTGTGTTAAGTTATCAACACTCCAATGATTAAATAGAAAAAATTTGTAGACTTCGGAACCGTCGTAGCGCGTCGTAGCAAGTTTATGTATATGTACTACGCTTATGGATTAATCTCGATAGGGTGAATTAATTTAATTCTTTAAACTTGGGCGGGCAGGATACTGGGTTAGACTCAAAATATGGAAACTTTTTTCGTAAATCAAATAGTTAATAATTTCCGTTTGAGACACGTATGAATAGAGAAGAGTTAAATACTTTTACAAATAAAATATAGATATATTTTATGAATATTTATACTTATACAAGAAAAAGAATAGCACACGAAACGCGGTACACAACAAACATAACAAAGTGGAATTTTGCTACGTATAAAATATTTTATTGGATCAGTTTATAGCTAGTATCCAGTGGATGCCGCGGCAATAAATACACCTGTGTTTTACTAAAACAGTTATTAGGTTTTCTCTTCAATTGATAGAAGTGAAATTCGATTTTTTTATGTAAAACAATTTTATATTTTACAAGTACAAATGCCGCATATAGGAAACCACTTGGTATCCTCTGTCTATACTGCCGTATGGGGGACTACTATATATACTACTTAAAGTAATTTCAATACATTACCTGTTAAATTGGAACTTAACGCCGTGCCAATGAAAATACAAATATGTCTTGGTATAAATTAAAACTATAATAGTCATGATCTTGTCCCTCTGAGCCACGGCAGCATCTATTTGTAGTCTATAATTTATTTAATATATTATAGAGGCAGAAAAAAACGATGATATCATGATATAAAGTTAGAGAAATTCTAGTGCCTAAGTCTAGAAATTTAAATAGAGACAACTACAACAATATATTCCTAAAGTCCCAGCATTTATTGAGTGTTCTGAAACCAGAACGGTGCAGAGTAATCTGGAATCTATCGTTAATCTATTTTGTCAAAAATATGTTTATGATTTGTAAATTATTCTTCTCTAACCCAGCCCTGAGTCCACCATCTTGGTGTCAAAATGACCTACCTACGTTTAATGAAGATTACTTTAATAGAATGTAAAAAAATACTTCACGATTTGTCCCTGCCAGAGTAGCCAGAGAGTAAGGAGCACCAAGCACTATAATGCACACACCTTTTGAGGGGAAACCTCTTCTGCTATCATTAACCTCTTTAGAAGTGAGACTTAATTACACTAAATTCAAAAACAAATTATTTTAATCATTTAGAACGATTATATATAAATATAAGTAATTTTGTTCATATTTATTTAGCTAGCTCTACTTCATAGTTATTAAATCGACTGAAACCTTAACCGTCAATTTTACATCAAATATTGATCCATTGCGGCAAAATAGCCGCGGTCTTCTCATTATATATGAAACTAACATATCCTCGAGATACTATATTCTGTTTTAGCGTATTAAACGTGGCAACAATAATATATAACACGGTGCATTCACAATCTGATCAATGACGTATTAAAATATCTATTTTTCCTACATACGGGATAAGGTTTTATATTGAACATTTTTAAGTAATTATATTCATAACATAGATTACGTAATATTTTTATGAGTAGTTTTAATTTTTGTATTTTATTAATTATTATTGTTAGTCAGAAAAAGTTACTTTGTGAGGAAAATAGAAATTGTAATATTTACGGATAGACACTGTGCCGCTAAACCTGTCTCCAATGATGACCTGTCTCCAGTGATGTCTCCAAGAGAAAAAATATTCTGGTAAAATTGCATTAATCCTTACCTACAAAGACATATACATATTTATGTTATAAATTTACCACTTTAACATCATTTTCTAACCTAACCTAG
>JAZFAU010000706.1:5000-57613 GCA_037178615.1 Dione vanillae | reverse complement strand
GCGTTAGAGAAACTCTAATTTACCTTTTTAATATTTTTCATTAAAAACGATTTAAAATTTTTATTATTCTGACGTTACTAATAATGTAAGTTGTTTAAAGCAGTTTAAGGCTTTCTTTCGCATAACCAGGTGGAGGGCAAATTGAGTTAAGATATTCAGTTTCACTCATTTCGTCTAACTAATGAGACGTTATGTGTTCAATTGCGGCATGAAATGTTTTATATGGCAGAGTACGTAACCTACACGTAAGTCACGTAACCTACAAGAACCAATAAGTATCACAAATTGTTAGACACTGTCATAATGCGCTATGACGCTCTTAATAGATCCTCTGTTCAACTACATCGTTTTAGTCAATTCGGTATCAAATATATAAGTGGTCTTCTCAAATCTTGGATTACCATAAAAAATATTTTGCCTAACGTAATCCCAAAGTATGCAGAAACTTTATTAGACAATTTAAATCTATTTAAAATTAATTTAAGATTATTAAACACTATGTCATTTTATCAAACATGTTGTAACATATGGACGATGAATATGACAATTAAAGCTGTATTTTAACTATGATATTTCTACTTGAATAATAAATACATTTAAAAAATGTATTTTACAGGAACTTCATTAAATAAATTTTGCGACAAATTCTCTTTACAGTAAATAGGAAGTTGATTTTTATATGTTCCTTACATTGCTTGCGATTTAATGGATACATCACCAATGTAGGTCCCATTAGTGGTATCCGTTTCCTGTCGAACGCGAACACCTATGTTAAACGTATAAACTGTTATATTCTAAAAACATCCAACATCCTCAATTTTCCAATTTCCGACTAATAATTGTTATTCATTTTATGTAGTAGATACACCCGAAAAATTTTAAGTATATCAATTTAATACTTTTTATTGGCCTATTATAACGGGCCTAACTCATTCTCGGCCATTATTTTTCCCTCAATGGAAAACAAATCAAAGACTAAGTTTAGTATTGACGAAGAATATAATACAACATATTGTAAAGAAATAAAGTAATATGCCTTCTATTCGCGAAGACGGAATAACGTCAGATCTCGAACTGGGAACTTGCAAAGTGGAGTTATGAAACAATCTCGAATAAATTATAAAGTTTTAGTTGGCTGAGTTGAAAATTATTATTGATACAAATAAAAATAGATGCTCCATACTCGGTTATATTTTAAGTTATGTTGTTATTTATATACTGGGTAATTTATACTCCAATATGTATCTCTATATCTCGGTGTCTAGTCCGTTTAGTATATTTAGAATGAATGGGTGGAAGCCTATGACTACAGGAAAACAAAGTTTGATGACGAAATTGAAAATGAATTTTAATTAGACAAATTATTATATTTTCTTCTTCTTCATCTGCTCTTTACTCATTTATGATATTTCGAACGTGACAGTTGAGCACAAGTCACTTCGCCGATGTGATGTTAAATTACAATTTTTATTATTGTCGTTGCAAAAAGTCATGTATCATTCTTGATGATAGACGAGTATAATTAACATAATTAAAAATATTTGAAGTGGAAATAAAGAAATATTATTTAAATATTAAATTAGACTTATTCCGATAGTTAAAATATTAGATTCGTATTTCTTTACTCTTTAGTCTTACGTTTTATGAAACTTGTGAACCTAGTGTCAAGATATCGTTCCCCACTTTCTGCCTTTCGGGGCATTGCGTGTTGAGTGGCAGAAATTAAAGGCACGCTTTCCTAGTTGTCAGAGAGATGAATTAACTTAAAATATTATTTTATTAATAATCACTATTCCACGAGTGGGAATCGAACCCATAAATTGTAGCTTTTAGAGAAAGGCGTTGTAGTTGATTGTATTTTTGTTAGTCGTTTACAACGCAGAATCTCTGTCTAAAATACGCTCGTAATATTTAATTATCCTTATCTTTAATTATCTAACAAATTATACTAAAAACGTTATGAAGAAACAAATATCA
The DNA here is from genome assembly GCA_037178615.1 of Dione vanillae. Taxonomy (NCBI): domain Eukaryota; kingdom Metazoa; phylum Arthropoda; class Insecta; order Lepidoptera; family Nymphalidae; genus Dione; species Dione vanillae. Next base: position 55,636 of record JAZFAU010000706.1, on the reverse strand, counting down.
TATATCCTAATAAGATATGTGAGTGTAGTGTATTCTAATAAAGGCACCCACATAATACGTTACTCAGCGATTATTTTGATTAGCCATAAAATTAGCCATGAGGTGAACCGTTTAAGGTTTACGATAATTACGGGTTCAAATAAAACTACACTTGACTAATATAACGTTGAATTCTTTGTTTGTTTGAACACAGCAATCTTAGTAATTACTGGTACAAATCCAAATACTATTCAAATGCTGAGGGCTATATAATATATAATATCAGGCTATGGATGTGGAAAGGCGTATTGCTGCCAGTAACGGAATGAACGGTGCCTTAGCTGCGTTGTTGAAACGGCAGAACGTCAATGTCGCTGCACGTTTGGCCATGTAGTGTACACAATATAGGTCTGGTTCCGTTCTTTCTGACTACCCTGATAGAGATAGTGTGAAGCGTGAATGCTTCTAATTATAACTAACTCTAATATATATTTCGACACAGATCAAATATGTTTTAGAGTTAATTATGTATATTATTTTAACTTTTTGTTAAGCTATCCGTTCTCCGCATATCATCACGAGATATCACGTGTTACCATAACTCGACGCTCTGGTTTACCTTCTCAATATAGTTACAAAACGATAAACAGAAAGTGAAGTTTACAAAAACTCATATTTATTTTTTAATTATTTAATACTTTATTACACCTACATAAAAAAATAAACATGTAAGAAAAAGAAGTGACATACAAATGTGATGTGAAGGCGGCCTTATCACCATAGGTGATCTCTTCTAGGCAACCCCATTCTACCATGGAAAACAGAAATATATATATATAGATTTTGGTAGGTGTTTGTAACACATCCTTTAAAAAAAATTATATACACAAACACATATACATATAAATATATACACATACATATACATATATTATCATGTATCTTTAAAAACGAATAATTTTATATCAATAAAGCTACACATAAAAAATTTAAAAGGGAAACAGTCTATAACGCTATTACCTAAAGTAATTCAGGTCTGAGTCCATTCATTTGATTTGAAGCAATCGCATATGAATAAACGGATTTAGTCCCAACGATAATGGCCACCGTTACTAAAATGACCGCTATTTTGTTATTGTTTTATTTACGTTCTATTTTCAACCTTTCGACGTGCCTTTTACCTTTTGTGTGCCTATAAAATTATGCAAAATAGATTTAAAGGAATTTACTAAGACACCATTTTGAAATATTAGATAACGCGTTTTAGGAGATATCCAAGACAAACTAGGAATACAGAAGTATAGTAACTGTTGTGCATTAGAAAGAAGAAAAAAATCGTGACCGTCTTCATTGATAATCTACTGATATTTATTTATTGCACCCGATAACATTAATGATCCAGATTACATACAAAAACATTTTTAGCTAAAAGCTAAAGCTCTTTTAGACGGAATACTTACAGTTTTCCTTTTTTAGCACTTTTTCTTTTTTTTTTTTAGTCGAGAATACATACAATTATGTATATCCAAAATTATAACGGAGCCTTTTTACGTTGTCCACTCCCGTTCATACCGCTGGTCGAATGTTGCCAGCCTTAATAACTATATACTTTTTTAAATATACAAAATAATTTCACAAATATATATATATATATATATATATATATATATATATATATATATATATATATATATATATATATATATATATATATATATATATATATATATATATATATATATATATATATATATATATATATATATATATATATATATATATATATATATATATATATATATATATATACACATATATATATACACATATATATATACACATATATATAAAAGTAAAATGTTAACATACATATATTGAATGTACTAAGTACTCATATTAAGGAAATAGGCAAGTAAGCGTAGACTAATCGAAAATACGAATATTAATGATTTATTGGTCGCTTTATCCTTCGGGCGGTAGTTAGAAAAAATAGAGCACTAGTGTTACAGCCGTAAGGTCAGACTTCTGGCCTCCTCAACTGTCATCACCCTCTTCAAAATATCCTTTTCAAGTATTCTCGCGATTTTTACGTGACTTTTCCAACGTATCATCGATGGTTTTATAAATCAAATACATAAAATATATAATTTCAAGTTCGTAGTTCGTAGCTTCGTAGCCTCGTAGTGCGTATATGTATGTATACTACACTCTACACATACTATGCTAGCTATATTTGCTACGCATACAGTACCGTACATTTATTAAATATTTATACCACGTAGAAATCTTTAGTAAACTGATGGCTTAAGTAAAATTGTTATTGCTGTATGAATGCTGGGCAGATAGATGAACCATTTTGTTCTCCTTTCACCTTTAAATTTAACTAACACTTCAGTTTTAATGTACTAAAAATGCTGCAAGTTTTAACAGAGTAATCCTGGTCATAAGAAGTCTTTCCTATACAAAAAATGTACATTATCATAAAAAATTGTTCTTTTTAAAGCTATAAAAATAAATATTTTATTAAGTATATTCAATTGGTGCATATATCTTGTACATGCTACTAACTCTACTTTCGCTACTGCGTTTTAAACAACTTTTTGGTCCCGGCTGCTTTCTGAATTTATGAAATATAGCGGCATCATGAGTTATGTTTCTAGAAAAAGAATTATTAAGTAATTCTTTTTCTAGAAACATAACTCTTCATTAATAAAAAATATGTAATTTTGTCAACGTTTTTCTAAGGGCGGCGCTAAGTTTCGCTTGCTAATACATATATTTTCTATAATTGAATATGTAGTAAGGAACAGAGTGTCTTAACACTAGCCACTGACTATACTACTATACTATACTATGCGAGATGAGATGAAAATGAGAAAATATTTTTTTATTTATTTATATTTCACATAACTGACGGAAAAATCTAAGTTATATTTGATTACTGTGTAGAAAAAGGCATTTAAGGCTTTGAAACAATGTATAAATTGCTAATGAACGTCTACTGTTACACCTAAGTTAATTATGCACAATATCTATATATCTTTTAATGAAGGAAGTGGTAATTGCTTAAGTGGTAATTGACCAATTAGTGTTAAGACATAACAGTCTCCGCCTGTTTCCGTTTAAGTAATATTTATTATATTTAATACTTATATAAGAATATCTTATACAACACCTGCCAAATTATATTTAATGAAACTAAGTTTTGCTTGCGGCTTTACTCTCATGATATGAAAATGAGTATGAGCTGTGTTTGACATAATATATTGTAATTCCCGAAATAATTTATATATGTATATTGGAACGATAAACGTGGCTTAAATTAGCCTATTAATATTTATCGATATACCCGATGTTATATTCTTTCCCAAGTTCGGACTTTATTAGTCATGAGGGGAGAGGAAAACATGAAGTTAAAATAAATATAAAAGTTAAAAGTCAGAATCGCTTGTTTACTATTGGTGTGATATTGGAAAAAGGGAGGCCGTTGCGAGGGCTTGATGTAGACCAATATCTATAAACAAATATGTGAAGGAAATAAAATACTGCTTTAGTTTGCTTTTTTATTATCTCGTTTCTAAAAGAGAATACAACATTTGGTGAAGTAGATTTTTTATTGAAAAAAAAATGTTTACTCATTCAAAAAATCATTCAAAAAATGTTTATCTTTTCAAACACAAAAACAAAATCATTATGTAATTTTTATGGAATCGTTTTAATAGCGCACACTCAGAGAGGCAAGTTCAAAATCGTGAATTTTATTTTTGGTACTGTTTCAAAGGCGAAACCTGCGCCTGATGTTAGAAATTGTTTGAGTTAAACGAAATCAATATGTTAGTTGAGTTTCACCACTCAACATACGATGAAACATTTAAAAAGTATTTTAAAAAAGAAGATACGGCGGAGGCGAATTGTTTTAACACTAGTAACACTAGTAATCGTGACGCTAGAAAAAAAAAGATTTATTGTCGATGGTACACGTAAATCACTAAGTAGATATTCAACCTACAACCACAGCTTACTGTCCAACACTAACCGACGACTGTCTCACCACAATGACTTCCGTCAGATTCCGATTCCGGCATGGTTTAAGAAATTAACAGAATAACTTGCTCAAGTAGTTATTGACAGCAACCTTATATATTTAAACGAGGTGCAAATAAAATATAACTTTTTTTTGAAAAATATAACGGTTTGTACGTTTAACGTAGGTGTTCGCGTTCGACAGGAAACGGATACCATTAATGGGACCTACATTCGTGATATAACCATTAAATCGCAAGTATTGTAAGGAGCATACAAAATCGTCTTTCTATTTACTATAAAGAAAATTTGCCGTAAGATTTTTGACAGAGTTCCTGTAAAATATATATTTTTTAAATATCTTTATTATTGGAGTAGAAACACCATAGTTAAAATACAGCTTTAATTCTAATAATCATCGTCCATATATTATAATATGTTTGATAAAATGGCACAGTGCTTTATAATCTTAAATTGACTATAAAAAGATTTGACTTGTCTTATATAGTTTCTGCATATTGGGAGATTATGTGAGCTAAAATATTTCATGTGGTGGTGTGAACAGAGTATATGAAGGGTTTATATTTAAATGATTTTCATTTCGTCACTCTGCTAGATAAAACGTTTCATGCTGAAATTCAATACATAACGTCTCCATAGTTGGACAAAATGAGGTAAACTGAGTATCTTAACTCAATTTGCCCTCCACTCTGTTACACAAAAAAAGCCAGAAATTGCTTTTAACAAGCTACACGTTCAGTAATGTCAGAATAATTCATTTTTATTCATTTTTAATGAAAAATATTAAAGAGGTAAATCAGAGTTTATCTAACGCGCAAAACACACGACTACCACCAGGAAAGGGAAGGCATAAAGCGAATGATAACAGTAATGTGGCATAGATAGCATAATACATGGAATCCATTAGGTAAATCCCATACATATCTATGTGTGATAAAAAATATGTTATTTTTACTTTAACAGGTAAATCTTGTACAGGTAGCTTATTGCTTATTTTTGGTACTGTCTGAAATGGACGCTGAATAAGTTGGAGTCAACTTTGTAGACCGAACTATGAAAGGAAAAATATGGTTTTGAAGAATTTAATCAATCATACCAGATAACTAGTCATATCGGCCTTTTCCTAAGACACTCAAGTTTAATTAAAATTTTAAGATTATTGTATAGCTAATACAGCTAAGTCACGGGCATTGTAAGCTTAGTAAGATTGGAAGCTGTATATGGATGTCAGTTTCATATATTTTCTTGTTATATATACATAACACATACATTACATATTTTTACTTAGGTTTCATTTGTTTACCATACACATATAAACATATATACATATATATGTCAAAGGTAAGCAGATGAAACACAATTAAATATATCTTATCATTGTGTTTGTCAATCAATGAATTGTGTATACTATCTGTTACAGGCTCTGTCTGTTTCAAAGCCATATTATGTGACATATCCAGTAATTTTTAAGAGTTTGAGTAAATATAAAACTAAACAAAACTTAAAACCTGGTAAGTCCACAGTTCTACCAAACATTTACATTTATATATTTATATATCTACAAATATATTCTTTAGTCGATTTTATTACAGTTAGTAGGTACTTTTACATGTCCATCATCGTCATTTTTACATATAAAAATAAAATAACCAGCCATATTGTTAGCGTGAATAATGAATAAGCTGTAGAAGTATCCGTAAACAAAGGTCAATGCAATCTTTAAATTGACATCATTCCTACTAATGAGTAAAGTTTGAACCAAAATAATAATAATGACTTCTAAATGAGGGTCGCCAGTTTACTAATTCTAAACACGAAACGCGACATATACCTTTACGAGCTAGCCCTGGGTGGCCACAGCTTCGCTTCGGAACTACTTACAGATACTTACCTTATAAAGTGATTTGCATTTGTTTTGAAAAATAACGAGTGTTCTCGCATTAATTACAATAATACAATATTATTTATATGAATGGCGTTTATTATTTACTATGTAACATTATATATAGTCGCTATAATTAAACAGATTTTCAATTATTAACTTTTAGCCCTTTTAGGATTTACATCATATGTTTGATTTCAATCAACGTACTAAAATATCTTAAAATTAATATTTCCCTACCCATTCACCACGCATTTTACCTGCATATTTCTGGAATCGGGATTGAGGTCAAAAGTAACCTATATATGTCCTTTTTCAAGATTCCATCCATCCTAATTGAAATTTTATTGAAATCTATTCAGTGGTTTAGGCATGATTACGACTACGTCACGACTAAAAAACGAAATACGAGTACTTAGTTACTTTTATCTTTATAATTAATTAGTAGGGATTATATACATATGAACTAAGTTTTAAACAGGTGCTTGGGGAACTGATTTTAAAATATCATTCCAAAATAGCGTATAGCAATTAAATTACCTGGTAAACTATTTAAGCTAATTAGACAATTTAATATGATGGCTATAATTAATTATAATACATTAAAATTTTATTGTATATTAATTACAGCAACGAGGCTTATACAAATATAACTGGTAACCATCAGACTGTTCTATTACGTCGCAAATGCCTTAGATATTATATAACAACACACTTAGATATTATATATAATTTAATTTTAGCTTTACCCTTTATCCCACTTGCAGCAGGATATGCAGAGGGAACCGCAGGAATCATTAGATCTTAGTGTTAAGACACTCCGGAAACACTACGAAGTATATATAAATTTAAAGTAATTTCTGTTCAACACAATATACCAATACTTTCTCATATATAAATGACAATTTTAAATACCGTGAGGACCGTTGTGGCGCAGAGGTGAAAGCGATTGCCTGTAAACGCGACAGTTTGAGGGTTCGATTCCCACTCGGGGTGATGGATTTTTCTATTTCCATTTTCTTTGGTCTGGAAACTAGACAAAGCGCGGCGTTGAGTTCCGCCACTCAGCACGCAATGCCTCGAATAAGGCGGAAAGCGGGGACGGAGAAAGCAGGGCCTGAGCAAACATTGTGTGAACACGTTTGTATTGTATATACTGTATTATCATAGTCATAACATAGCGTCAGTATAAGTATATAATATATACAACGTTTGTAAGATTTAAATATCACTAAACAATAATTTCAGTCTCTGAGTATAGCTTTGATTTATGTAACGTAAAAATTAATATTATTGTGTTACGTAGGACCACAAAAGCCACAAAAATCTGTCCAGAGCGTAACGAGCTCACGGAGGCTTCCATACCAATTTCACATATGTATATCATAAGACTCAGAAACATATTGAAATTTTATGAATCCACATATAAATTTCATATAAAGTGACTTCTTAAATTATTATTTAAATCGATCATTTTAGAAGCGTAGTGTGATAAATACATATACAGAATAATTATATAGTTGGGGTTCAATTCCCTGATCATGATCACTGCAAAAATAAAAAAAAAACATCTACTCCAATAAGATCAATTACGCCAATTTTAATTCTAGAAATAACTGGAGTAGTTGCAACCGGAAGTTCGTTTACTGACCTTACTACAGTCGAATGTGGAAAGTTTAATTGTTTAAGTGTTCCACAAGGGTATATCCGGTTTGTTTTTAAAACTCATTTGAAATGCATTCCGTTGAGCCGCGTTAGCGATCATGGAATAAAAGATTTCGTTTTTAACTCGCAAAGTGTTTTTCAATTCTATTTTTCTCATAGTTGTTCCTTTCTTTTTGATTCGAAGCAAACGGTTTTTATAATTGGGTTTATTTATATTTTTTATGTGTTATGTTCTTTTCTGGTTTACCTTATCGTTATTCTCATTATATGCAGTGACTCTCAACGATCGATATGGAATATTATGACAATTGAGCGTATAATATTAAACTGAGTATCTTAACACTTGGTCCCTCTTTCTACTTTCTACTACATGTGGGGTGTATCATCAAGCTGTGTTGCTGTTAGGGTTTTATTTCAAACGAAACAGTAATCACACCATTATCATATCCACTATGGTGTCAGAATAGAATGGAGGTCTGATGCCAAAATATTTTTAGTATAGAAAATTAAAGAGATAAGATTTCAGAGTTAATAATGACAGAAGTTGTTATAATTATAAAATAACTTTACTGAGAAGAGAAGAAACTACTTAGCGTTGCACTGTGCGGGTGCCGGGCCCATGGTGATGTAGGAAGAGGAGTATAGGCTCAAAAGGCCCCTTTAAAATGCATTAACGCTCATCTTCGCTGTCCGAGCTCCTTACCATTACTCAAGAGTGCCCTACACTCTACCAGCATATGTTTAGCTGTCCACACTGCCTGTTTAGAGAGGTAGCAAGATTTATCAGTAGCTTTACCCTATTTTATTAAATTGATTTGATCTGGAAGGGTCGTTTGGAATGTATTTAGGTAGAATTTTAAGTGCTGGAGATCAGTCGTAAATTAGGATATGCCATTTTAAAGCTAAAGGGATACAGAATTCTTTTATAGTTACTCACTTATTTTGAATTTCTACTCCTATTGCGTGTACCTTACATCATGAATGTAGGTTCTATTATTAACATCCGTTTCCTGCCGAAAGCGAACACCTACGTTAAACGAACAAACTGTTATATTATAAAAAAAGTTATATTTTTATTTGCACCTCGTCTAAATATAAAATATTTCTCTCAATAAGTACTTGAAAGTTATTCTATTTATTTCTTTTACTATGCTTTCTGGTGGTAGTCATAGTGGCGAAACAGTCGTCGGGAGTGTGTAAGCAAGTAAGTCGTAGGTTGAACCTTTACTCAGTGATTTACGTGTACCGTCGATAATAAATATTACTTTTAACTTCCCGCTTTATCCCACTTGGAACACGGTATGCGTAGGAAATCGTGGAAACTAAGTGTTAAGACACTCTCCCTCGTCGTTGTCTTCATCTCGACGTCTCCGCAATTTCTTGCCTTTTAGAATATTTTTTTAAATGTTTCATTGCATGTTGACTGGTGGAACTCTACTAACATATTGATTTTATTTTATCAATTATCAATTGAACTGGTCAATTTCTAACATCAGGTAAATTTGATTTCAGCAATCCTGCAACCCTTTCGCTTTTAAAACGGTACCAAAAATAAAATTCTTGGTCGAAAACTTGCCTCTCTAAATGTGCGCTAGTAAAACGATTACACAAAAAATATGTAACGATTTGTTTTAATATTTGGAAATATGATAGTAAAAAATTTTTATCAATAAAACATCTACATTACCAAATGTTGTACTTTCTTTAAGAAACGAGATAATAAAAAAGCAAGCAAAAGCAGTATTTTATTTCCTTAACATGTTTGTTTATAGATATTGGTCTACATCAAGCCCTCGCAATGGCCTCCCTTTTTCCAATATCACATCAATACTAACAAACGACCCTGGCTTTTAAAATATTTTTGAAAATTTATCATCATGTAATAAAAGATGTGGAGAGAGCTTATTGGTAATAAATTTCACTCTCCACTCTCCTCTTTTCTTAATTGCAAACACTTATTAGTCCGAATCTAAGAAAAAATATTATATTGAGTATATCGAGAAACGCTATAGGCCTTTTTTGTGTCATGTTTATCGTTCCAATGCACATACATAACTTACCTCGGGAATATTATGTTAAATACAGCTCTTAGTCATTTCCATATCAAGAGAGTAAAATCACAAGCAACACCTAGTCAATTTAAATTTAATTTGGCAGATTTTGTGTAACATATTGTTATATAAATATTAAATATGATGTTACTTAAACAGTGACATCGGAGACTGGTGTGTCTTAACACTGGATTCTCTTTACGTGCCTTGCTTTACCGTAAACATTTCAGAATGTTTACGGTAAATATTGATTAAACTATATAAAACTATATTAACTATATTAAACTAGATTAAAGTATATTAAACATCTTAAAACACATGATGGTGTTGAAGCACGGCTATCGTCGGTAAGCTCTTCGACTATCACTGCGGATAGAGTTGACCCTCATATGTCCCATGGTGAGCCATGAGTGAAAAATATCAGGAGTCCATTTCCACCCGGACACGTCTTAGCATTCCCAATTTAAAGCAATCGACATGGAAAGTACACGACGAACGATTAGCGGTCCTGTTAGAGCATCCGGGCTCGAAGCAGGAGTTAGACATGCAAGTAGAGACTTTCCAAAAAACTATTTATGACTATTTCAACGAAATATATCCACCTTCAAATCATTACGCTCGTAAAAACAAAGAAAACGCGTTCAAGTCGAAAATGAGGAGGAAAAAAAGAGAGCTAAAAAAGAATCTTCGTGCGGCCAAAGCTCTAGGCGATAATTATCTTAGTCACCAATTGTCTAGGGCGCTACGGTCAACCTTGAAATTAATTCAGGGTATATCGATACAGATCGCGGAACGTCATACAAATTTTGATCGGGCAAAACACGAGGTTGCTTTCGATAAAAATCCTTTTGAGTACTCTAAAAACATTTTTAAGGAAGATAGAGGTAAGCTTCTCTTGACCGATGAGGCAACTTATGAACATTATAAAATCACGTACGAAGTGCCTAATATAGAAAGGCTATATATGGAGCCAAACAACCAACGACCTGAGATTCCTCACGTTGACTTTCAAGTTGACCCACCAACTTTAGAGGAAATAAATAATCAAATCAAAAAGAAACCATCTAAATCAGCTCCAGGTCCTGATGGTATCCCCTATATAGTTTACAAAAAATGTTCATCTGTTCGTAAACACCTCCACAACTTATATGGTAAAATCTGGTCAAGAAAGCAAATACCTACGTCATTTGGAGAAGCGATATTTGTCCTCATTCCCAAAAAAGACCGGGTAACAGATCCAAAGGATACTAGGCCGATTGCTCTTACGAATACTTTGTCTAAAATCTTTTTCTCAATATTTCAAACGAAAATGACCCATTTTATGATTAGCAATAGGTACTTCAGGCCGAACTACCAGAAAGGGTTCCTACCTGGAATTTCTGGATGCCTGGAGCATAATACTTTGTTAACCGAAAGCTTAAAAGACGCCAGAAAGTGTGAGAGGCAAATTACGGTATGTTGGATAGATTTAGAAAACGCGTTCGGATCAGTACAACACGATCTATTGATGTTTGCTTTAAAATGGTACAACTTTCCTACAATAGTAAGCAACATAATCGCGTCATACTATTCAAAATTAAAATTCGTTATAACCTCAAAAAACGGTAATTCAAAACCTTTAAGCTATAGAGTAGGTCTTTTCCAGGGTTGTTGTTTATCCCCAATAATATTTAATATCGTCATAAATATTTTAATAGATAATTTAATTAAACATGAGAGAAAATGGGGTTATCGGTTTAAGTTAAACAATAAACACACAGAATCCATTCTTGCTTTTGCGGACGATCTCGCGATACTTACTAGGAATCCAAAGCAATGTCAGCTGCTATTGGATGAAGTAGAAGAATTTTGTGCGTGGACGAAGGGAATGAGGACAAAACCTAGTAAGTGTCACTGCTTATGTCTGGGTAGACGAAACACTAAATATACCTCATACGATCCGGGACTTAAAATAGATGGTAAAAGCATTTCTATAGTTTCCGAAGCGGCACCTTTTAAATTTCTCGGCAAGAAAATAGATTATAAAGGCCGTACTCCATCTTTAGATGTACTAGTCGACAGCTTTTTGACAGATCTTGAAAAGGTAGAACATCAACCTATAAGTAATGTCAAAAAAGTTTGGATATACGACAATTTTCTAACATCACGTCTGAATTGGCCTTTCCTCGTATATGATTTTAATAAAACCCTCTTGGCTAAGTTAGATGCAAGCGTCATAAAGATACTGAAGTTTTGGCTTGGGCTAGCGCATTCGGCAGACACCTCAACCTTATTTAGGGAAAAAAATAACTTTGGGTTGAGATTAAAGAAACCATCGGAGCTCTATAAACATCTAAGAGTTGCCAAAACACATATCCTGGGAAAATCACGAGATGAGATTGTTACTTCACTTCCAAAAGACAGAAGTGTCCCAGAGCTCGAGTCAAGATTTAAGTTCCATAAACAATTTATGATAGGAGCACAATCAAGTAAAGTAGGGTTAGGATCAAAGAGGAAAGTTCAAGATATGGACATAATAAAATCTTTTATACGGCAAGACGAGAATGATAGGTATAAGATGCACGCAATGGGGTTAGAAATGCAAAACGAGTGGCTAACTCTGGGAGAATTTTGTATCCCTTTAGCTTTAAAATGGCGCACCCTAATTCATGACTGGTCTCCAGCACTATTAAAATTCTACCTGAATGCGTTCCAAATGACTCTTCCAGATCAAAGTAATTTAGTGAGATGGGGTAAAGCTACCGATAAATCTTGCTACATCTGTAAAGAGGCAGTGGGGACAGCTAAACATATGCTGGTGGGGTGTAGGGTACTCCTGGAAAGTGGTCAATACTCGCGGCGCCATGACAAGGTACTAGAAATTATACGTGAAGCCGTTAGTCTTTCAGTAGCAAGAGCACAGAGAAACATTACAACCAGCAAACGTTCAACAGAGTTTGTGAAAGAAGGTTCTGTTAAAAAACACACGCAAAAACCTTTCTCAATATTAGATCCAGCTCCTGATTGGACTCTTTTGATGGACACGTATGAGAAACAGTATAAAATCCCTGAGGACATTGGTGTTTCGTCATCCAGACCTGATATTTTTCTTTATTCTCGAAACCTAAAACGCGTAGTACTGGTAGAACTTACAGTTCCGTGGGAGACTAATATACCTAAAAGTCATAGCTTCAAACTTAATAAATATTTCGAGCTTACTAACGAACTGACCAGGAATAGGTTTAGAGTAAATTCATACGCGGTAGAAGTAGGAGCGAGAGGTATAACAGCGAAATCTCTCTTTAGCTTGCTAAAAGATCTCGGCCTGTCTAGAACTATTACTAATACATTTCTAGAACGTACTTCAAAGGCGGCATTAGCAGAATCTTTTCGAATTTGGTTAGGTAGTGGGAGGAGCTCGGACAGTGAAGGTGAGCGTTAATGCATTTTAAAGGGGCCCCTTTAAACCTACACTTGGGTCGCAAGTCCCAAGCGCTGATCGGAGCTCCTCTTCCTACAACGCGATGGGCCCGGCACCCGCACGGTGAATCCATGGAATGCTAAGCAGTTTCTTCTCTCTCTAGCAATTACCACCTGCTTCATTAAAATTTACAATGATAATATACATAATTAACTAGGAGTAAAAGAAGACTGTTATTAAGAATTTGTACATTGTTACAAAGCCTTAAATACCTATTTTGTACTAAATAAGTATAACTTGGTTTTTCGTCAGTTATGCGCAATATAAATAAATAGCTCCACACTATATCTTATTCCATCGCCTCCCATATATGTATACTGGATATGTACAGCAATATAGCTAAAGGGCCTAGTGTTAAGACACTCTGCTCCTTAATTAATGATCAATTATAAAAAAATATATGCTTTGGGAAACGAAAGTCAACACCATTCTTTGAAAAACATTAATAAAGTTATACATGTTTAGTTATAGTTGTTTATATATATATATATATATATATATATATATATATATATATATATATATATATATATATATATATATATATATATATATATATATATATATATATGTATATAAACAACTATAACTAAACATGTATAACTTTATTAATGTGAAGTGGAGGACGGAGCTACAAATAGCTGCGTGGAATGTAAGAGGAGGGATGGACCAGAAGATGAATGAGCTATTAGATGTGATGGATGAGCGAGATTTGGATGTCATTTGTATGACTGAGACCAAACGAAAGGGTAATAATGCAACCGATTTGCCGGGCAGCCGCGTCGCTCTCTGGGCCGGCGTTCCAGAGAGCGAACGCGGGTGTCAAGGTGTAGGTGTGTTATTGTCCTCTCGATTGGTTAGTGCAGTGGTAGAGTACGAGGCGATCAACCCTAGACTGCTTTGGGTTCGCTTCAAGCTGGGGATTACAAGAATATTCTTGTTGGTGGCATATGCGCCGGTATCCTCAGCTTCATTAAGCGAACTTGAGGGGTTTTGGGAGAGTGTCAGGGATGTTCTAGGCAGTGTTAGAGGAAATGAAAAATTAATATTATGTGGAGACATGAATGGATGGGTCGGGACAGCGAGAAGTGGTTACGAAGGTATGTTAGGTCATTATGGTGACAGAAGAGTGAATGAGGCTGGAAAGCTCATTTTGGAACTTTGCAAGGAAAGGAATTTGTTTGTGGCAAACACGATGTTTGACCACAAACAAATTCACATGTATACGTGGGAGCGCATGGGAGAGAAAAGTATGATTGATTTATTCCTAGTGGATCAGCGGATTCGAAAACAAGTGATGGACACACGTGTGTTTAGGGGTGCCGACTTGGGAACGGACCACTATCTAGTAATTGCTAGATTTAGGGGTTTGTTCGTAGGATGGCGTAACCGCACGAGGTGTTCATACTTGGAATCGAATTATCGCATAAGAAGCTGGAAGCTTCAAGATCCACCAATCAGAGAGGAATATATAGAAAGGGTTTCCGAAAAGCTTGACGGTTGTGAAATAGGAAATGAAAGTGTTGAAGTATGCTGGCAGAACCTTAGGAGCTGCATGGTGGAAGCTGCGACAGAGTTATGTGGTACAATGAAAAGAGTCTTTTAAAACGCGTACGAATGGTGGATAATGAATTGAAAGATGCGTAAAAAAAGAAGAAGGCATGGCAGGATTATGAAAAGCCTCGGTAGATAAAGTATGAGAGAGATTAAAAAGTACAGAGTATAACGCAAAAGCACCAAACGAAAGCACTGAGAAAGATAAAGCGTGAAAGAACCGAGCGGTAAAAGATATGAAATGTTTTGACGAGCAACTACGGATAATACGAAGCTTTTTCTGGCCAGAGTTAGTGTTCACGGAGTTTTGTTCGTCACCTTTAGAATTAAAGGGGTGCTTTCGGGACGGTGAGATACTACAACAGATCACACGTTTTTCAGCGATGGTCTGAATTCTACAAGGAGATGTCGAAATGTGATACGCTTCTCTGCCTCAAGTGACGCGTCGACAAGCTGAGTCTGGATGCGCAGATGGCAAATCATATAAAAGAAGTTGAGAGTGCATAAGAAGCTTGAAATGTGGTTAAGTCAGCGTATCGGGTCGGGGATTTACTGCCGTAGATGATCAAATATGGTGGACCTCGCATCTTGGACTTGTTCTGGTTTCTGGCAAATTTATCTGGAAATCGGGGGAGGTCCCATTGAATTGGCAAAGTGCAGTCACGTGCCTTTGTATAAAGCAAGGTTTCACAGATAGCTGGTGCAAGCTATAGGGCAATCAGTTTTGATTCGCTTAGTGGTAAGTATATGCAAAATTTTAGCGAGAAGATGCCAAGACGGACCGAAATGCTACTGTGGGAGGCCCAGGAGGTTTTTAGACCTGGAAGAGGAGCATATGGATCAGATCTTTCACCGATGATCACAGAGAAGTTTTTTGGCTGTAAACCACAAAGGTTTTCTGTGCTTTTGTTGACTTGGAGAAGGCGTTTGAACAGGGTTGTGAAGAAAGAATTGTGGGCGATACTACCCCGGTACAATGTAAAACTGACCCTTGCTGCAGGCTGTAAAATCTCTTTATCGAGATCACTCAGCCTGTGTGCGAGTATGAGCCGACATGTCGCCTCCCGGTTTGACATCCAATCGGGGCAACAGGTTGTGCCATGTCGGCTTGGTTGTTCAATTTTGTATTTGATAGCTGTCTACAAGACTGAAAGAAATTGACTGGGTGTAAAGTGGGTGACTTGAAGGTAAATTGTCTTTGTGGTGTACGGCAGTGATTCCGTGCTTTATTGCAATCATCAAAAGCGTGTCAGTGCAGGCATTGGTCACCATTCCTGAAAGACGGGGGTGAACCATGGTCTAAGCCTGAATGCAATAGACAAAGGTTCTGGTATTTGAAAGAGACAGGAAAGAACAGAATGGCAAGATTTTCGTGAATGAAAATTATGGAACAATTGGAACGAAGTAGTATACTTTGGGAAGTATGTGTAGAGAATGGTAGATACGAAATGATTGGAAAGACGTGTTTGGCTGCCGTAACAGTATGAACGTGCCCTAGCTGCGTTGTTGAGACGGCGGCTCGGGCGTCAGCGTCCGCTGCACGTGGGCCGTACATAATGCAGTTCTGGTTCGACGCTGTTATATTGCAGTGAAACGTGGGTATTACAGAAGAAGAATGAAGAAAAGATGATGCTTTGTAGATGCTATCCTTCGAAGGATATGCGGAGGTCAGCTTAGCTGACCCGAACCGCAACGAGAGGTACACAGGATGGTAGTTACCAGCGATGATTCCACAGTACTAATGAAGAAAACTTGCTCAGAGATGGTTTGGGCACGTCCGGAAGAATGAGTTGACGAAAGAATGTTCAAAAAGGATATATGATGGAAAGTGAAGTGGTAGAGAGGTAAAGGGAGACTCGGATGACTTGCGAAAACCCAGTATCGAAGATCTGGAGAGGTCACTAAAAAGCATGAGGACTCCCCGGCAGCATGCATGAGACGTTATGACAGTGGACGAGGCTAAAGAGGTAATCAGGGCCGCAGCGCTCCGTTCTCTCGGCAACCCCGGCGAGGGAATGAGCGTGAAGTTATGTCATTATGTTTGTATAGATATCTATATCTATGATATAGATATATAGGTATATATATATATATATATTATTATATATAGGATATATATATATAATATATATATATATATATATTATATATATATATATATATATCTCATATATATATTAAATATATAATATATCTATATATATATATATACTATATATATTAAAATAATTTAAAATATATATAGATATATATAATTATATATAGATAAATATATATTGATAGAATAATATATATATATAATATATATATATATATTATAATAATATATATATAATTTAATATATATCTATATAAAATATATATATATATATATATATATATATATATATATATATATATATATATATATATATATATTATTATATAATATATTTAATAAAATAGTGAGGGAAGGAGTCGGGACCAGGTCGTTTAAAACTAGTAGCGTGTCAAAGTGTTTCCCATACGCGCGAGGCATCAACAAATCTAAATAAATTACCGCGTAAAACGGCCTACTAACAATGATATATGCACCTATTACATAGCTTTTTAAATGTTTATGTTTACTCTAAAAAGAACGATTGTATATGACGTATATATTTTTTATTTAGTAAACATTTATGACCATGATTAGTCCTGCTTAATTCTTGCAGTATTTGTTAGTACATTAAACAGCAATGTTGTTAAAGTTAAGGATGAAAATGGAACAAACCTGGTTCATCGATCTGCCCACCATTCATACAGTAACTACCATTATTGTATTTAAGCCGGGACAGTTTTACTAAAATTTCTACGTGGTCAAATTAAATAAATGTACAGTATAGGTGTGCGTAGCCATACAGCTAGCGTAGCCGCATGTGAGGAGTGTAGTATATATATACATACGCTACGATTACTATGAGACTACGAAGCTACAGGTCAAGAAATAAATTGTTTTTGGATTGTAGTAGGATTTTTTTATTTTGGCTATCTTAACAGAAGATACAATTACTCAGTTAGTAAATAAATTGGTAAATATTTATTGAAATATATATTTGATGTACTTTATGTGTTTGACCTTTGAACCCGTAACTGACGATATGAGAAAGGTCCCGTAAAATTGTGAGGATACTTAAGGTATCCTTGAAGAGGGTGATGACAAGTTGATTTAGGTCAGATAGTCTGAACTTTGAGGTTTGTAGCATTGGTGCGAGGGATAAGCGTGCAAATATTTAATTTTCGATGGAACTAATTTTAAGTTTTTTATTTCCTTCAGGATTACGTTACGCTCACTTGTCAATTACCGTACTAAAATACAATCAACCGAAAGAGTTAAACGCTGTCAGTTCCTAGTCAAAAAAAATGTTTGTCGTTTGAAAGGTGGTCAATATCAGGTAGGATATCAATAAGAATGGTCACGAATAGTTAATTCTTCTTTTGATGGACGACACTTACCATACCTTTTGTATTCTTAATCTGTCTTGGATATTATCTGAACGCGTTGTCTAATATTTCAAAATAGTTTCTTACATATTCCTTTAAATCTATTCGGCATATTTGCATAGGCCAGAAAACAATGTAAAAGGCACGTCGACATGCTAAAATAGAACGTAATAAACAATAACAAAATAGTGTCATTTTAGTACCAGGTGGCCAATTATCTGGGACTAAATCTGTTTAGTCATATGCGATTGCCTCAATCAATGAATGGCCTCAGACCTGAATTCTTTAGATATGGCTTATATACTGTTTTCCCTTTTGAATTTTTTTTTATGGTTATCATTGTTTTTGTGTAGGTTATCTTTCTTGTATACAATTATTCTATTTACACATGTCTGGTGTATTTTCATCTGGTTTTTGTGTTTACTGGTTTCTCAATATGTAGTAAGGTAAAGAATTGCGGCGTCGGGTTTTAGTGACGTGGTGTCCTCGGGACGTAACGAGAAATGATACTTTACTAATATTTTTAAATAATATATTAATATTGTCACTAAAATCACGCTTAATTAGAACCGATTTATATATGAATCTGCTGCCCGCGTTTTGTTCGCGGGTCCTCACTAGATTTTATTATTACTGTTCCAATTCCACTAGTTTTAGCGGATTCTTACAATAATATAGTACATATATACGCTTTTATCGCTAGCGAGGGTAGTCAGAGAGAGCGAGCGACACGGCAGCGCCATTGACGTTTTTCTGCCGTCTCACAACGCGCCAGCATAAGCCTGGTCATATCCTTTACTGGGCACAATACGCCTTTCTACATCGTATCTGTGATGTATATATTTATATCCTTCATCTTAAAATAATATTTGGATTTATACAGTATAACTGAGATTGCTGGCGTTCAAACAAGAAACGCTTCAACGTTATTTTAGTCAAGTTTAGTTTTATTTGAACCCGTAATTATCGTAAACCTTAAAACGGTTTCGCCTCATGTTTAAATTTTATGGCGAATCAAATAATAGCTGAAGAACGTCTTAAGTGGTGCCTTTATTAGATTCACTACACTCACATATCTTATACAATAGGAACATTAGATTATTTCCTTTATATAACTCATTATTTTAATTTGTTATAGAATAAATTAAAGGTAAGAATAATGATTTTCGAGCGGGCAGAGATTTTGCTTTTTTCCATAAAGTAAGTATATAGATATATTATATATATATATATATATCATATAATAGTTAATATATATATTATATATATATATATATATATATATATAATATATATATATATAATATATAGTAATATAATATATTATATAATTAGCTATATATATATATTATATTATATATATATTATATATATATAATATATTAGTATATATATTATATATATATATAGATATATCTATATTATATATATATATTTATATATATAAAAGAGGCGGAGAGGTTGTGTTTCGATTTCCCCTCGGGGAAAAATAAATTATTTTTCACTCTACAACAAGACAATGGGTTATTTCCCAACTTTAATCTAATGGGGACTTATTTTAAATACAGTCCTCCTAGTTATCCTCTCACTGCATGGAGTTACACCTTCCTGTGAACCCAACATTATATGATTTTGTATAGTGTCCTACGCCGAAATTTTAAGAAAACACTTAAATACTTCCTCATCGGCTATAATCACGACCCTGACTCACTCTTGGCGATTTATTTTTTTTTTTTCAAGAGAAACCAATTTGGGGGGGGTTTTACTAGAATATAAAGACAAATCCAGTATTGACTAAGATATCATACAACAATTGTAACGAATTAAAATAATTATGCCTGCTATTCTCGAAGACGGAATAATGTCAGATCTTGAACTGGGAACTTGCAAGTGGATTACGAAACAATTTGAATAAATTAGAAAGTTTTGTTTGGCTGGTTGAAAATATTCTGACAAAAAATAGATGCTCTCATACTCGTTATATTAAAGTTATGTTGTTATTTTATACACTGGATAATTTTATACTCCAGATGTATCTCTATATATCGGAGTTTAGTCCTTAGTAATTTAAAATGAAGAATATTTTTGATGGCAAATTAAAAATGATTTTAAATTACAATATTACTACATTTCTCTTCTTCCTTCCTCTGCTCTTATTAATCAGTTATGGCTTTTGAACGGACCAGTTGAGCACAATCACTCGCGGAATGTCACGCTTGAATTATATTTTTTTTTTTTTTTTTTTATTAGTACCGTTCAAAAAGTCATCTATCATTCTCGACGATAGACTGAGTACAAAACATAATTAAAAATATTGGGAAGTGGAAATAGAATATAATTTTTAAATATTAAATTCCACTTGTTTCCCGGTAATTGTTAAGGAGAGATTCATAGCATATTTCCTTTACTCTTATTAACCGCGCTTTTCCTAGGTACCAGTTATAAAGAACTAAAATAATCATCTTTCCCGAGTGGTAATCCGCATCCACAAACGCTAAGCGTTTCGCTCTGCACTATGACGGACCACCTCCAATACACTTTTAAATACCGGCAATAATTGTTTACGTTAATATATATATATATATATTATATTATATATATAATATATATATAATTAATATATATATATATATATATATAATCTATATCTATATATATATATATATTATATTATATATATATATATATACTATATATATATATATATATATTATATAGATAAATATATATATAATATAAATATTTGCAACAGACCGCTCCCCTTTCGCAGTTTATCTTATATCTATTAAATTAAAGTTATTTTATACTTAATATAACTTGGTCGACAGCAACTCCGTAATATATATTTTTTATTCAAAAACATTTTCTCAAGAGAAATTTCATTTCTATGTGGATGCCATAGTGAGTCCATATGTAATTTTCTGATTCATATGAATTAAACCTTAACACTCAAAGCTTCGTGATACATCCCACTATAATAGAAAATAGTCAAGGCCACCTATGTTAAAATACTCAGTTTCCCATTAACGCTCATGTCAAAGATGTCAGTCGATCGGTTAAATCATGCATACAATGAGAATAACGATTGTAACCAGAAAGAACATGAATACACAAAATATATTTAAAAAGCCGAGTATAAAAATCTTTGTTTCGAATAAAAAACGGAACTATGCGAAAAATAGATTGAAAAAGACTATTGCCGAGTTAAAACGAAATCTTTTATTCCATGATGGCTAACGCGGCTCAACGAATGCATTTCAAAGAGTTTTAAAAACAAACCGGATATACCCTTGTGGAACACTTAAACATTAACTTTCCACATTCGACGTAGTAAGGTCAATAAAAAAAAACGGACTCCTGTGCACTACTTGAAGTACTTCAGAATTTAAAAATGGTATAATTGGTATTATTGTTGTAGACTATTTTTGTAGGATAATTTTGCAGAGATTCATCCGGTAATTATTGTTATATATAATTTTTTCTGTATAATATTTGTCATACTACGCCTCAAAAATGACCGATAAAAATAATAATTTAAGAGTCAATTGACATGCAATTTGTATGTGGAGGCATTAAATTTCATAGTTTTTTCTGGGTTTTATGCTATACAGATATGAAATTTTGTAATGGAAGCCCCTGAGTTCGTACCTCTTGTACATATTTTTTTGGTTTCTGTGGTCCTATAACAACATTATAATAGTTTTTTACATTAGTAAATCAGTTTAAGCTATATTCCGAACTATAGTTAATGTTTTACGATATTTAATCTGATAAATGCTCTTAATCTTACCATGTCATATTTTATACTTATACTTATGTTATTTTACTTTGACAAACATACAGTATAATCTATAAAATGTGTTTACCACATGTTGTCGAATCAAACCTTCTCATAAATATATTTTTTTAATTGATAAATCTATTCAAACAACAACGTTTGCTCTTAGGAGCACTTACGAAACCTGTTTAAGCGTGTTTTTAATATTGTCCCCTTACACGAGTAAGTAAATACGATTTCAATATAAAAATAAATAGCTCTAAATTTATAGTTCTCCGTATTGTTTTCCGGAGTGTCCCTTAACACTAAGTTCCACGATTGCTGCGGTTCTCTCTCTATATAGCGCGAAGCAAAAATAATTATATGTACTAGGTAAGTCTAAGCTTTTGCGGACGTAATAAACAGTCTGATTTTTAAAATTTTTAAATTTTTTTTTTGAATATTCAATTATTTTAATTCGGTGATCGTATAAGGCAAAGTGGTAACCGTTGATAACATTGAACATAGTGTCGAATCTAGAGGAAGGTATTATAACATTGAAATTTGAAGAACAACCCTCTATCACGACTTACTGAGTACGAAAAATAAGTTATTATCTAATACAGGATCGTTACGCCATGTTGCAATTTTTTGAACATATAATAAAAAATACAAACAATTCGAATTTACTCGCTTCTTTGTTTCAACTTTTATCATAGTGATAATTATAAAGCGCAGTGTTGAATTCCGTCACTCACATGCAATATCTCGAATGGCCGAAATCAGGGTCTCAGCACTTTCAATATTCCTACAGTTCCCTCTACCTACCTTACAATCTTTGCGGAAACAGTGTGAATTAAAATAGCCTATTTTAAGATTTGCTAAAAAACTTAACGAGACTTCACTTAGTGATATTTCGTGTGTCACTTTCCAGCCTAATCTCGAATTAAATTCCGCCAGATTCAAAAAAGGTTTCGAAAGCGAGAAAATGACATAATTACTTCCCCATACAGAAATTGAACCCAAAACTCCGAGGTTACAGTCAATTTACCAATGTAGCTTATAAAGTTGCTGTGGACCGTTCATAATCCTTTAATCACTTCACCGAGTTATAACATGCCTTAAATTGATACTGCGAATTCTGATAGATTTTATAAAGTGTTCGAGGTTTAACAAAGCTTAGATTCTACTTGAACTTTTTAATAATAGTAAATACTATCATTTTGTTAAATACTCCTGACGTGTATTAAAGGGGCAAGTTTCCGCTTCTCTTTGACTTACAATTTTGTGGTAAATATATTTATCCTCTTGAGCTGGTCCTACTTCGTTTTTAAGTAAAAGAAGACTATTAGTGCCACATTGAATTTATTTCCCACCAATCTTTTTTATAAATAAGTTTTCTTTCCTCTTCAAGACTTAGGCCAAATTTAAACCTTTTGATGTCAATATTTATAGCATGAAACACAACCTACGACTCTATCAGTTATTTGTAAATTCCCTAGACGTGCGTGGATATTAGAAAATTCTAGCCACGTCTCTTCTATTATAAGTGATACGTAGAATTCTACATTCATTATTCAATTCAATGAAGTCAATAGACAAATATAGATCTGACTTAGAAAATAACATATATATGATATAATATATATCATATTATATATATATATCTTATAATATTATATATATATATATATATATATATATATATATATATATATATATATATATTATATATATATATCTAATTAATATATTATATATATATAATAAATAATATATATATACATATATATATATATCTCTATATAATATATATATATAACTTATATATATATATCTATCTATCTTATATAATATATCTATATATATATATAATATATATATCTATATATATATATATATCTATCTTTCTTTATATATTGGTCCATGAAAATTTTGTGTGTATCCCTATTCTCTACCTTTTGGTCCTTAGTAAAAAATTCCATCATATTTCAATGAAAAAGGTTAGTAATACAACTGTTCGCATTAACACGCGCGGGTGAAACGCCATCAGTCGATCGATAGCACCAGAGCCGTGTGGACGTGTCGTCGCTACGAAATTTTATCTATGGTAACTTCCTTTTAAAAGTGTATTCTAAACTTTTCTGTGGAATCTAGTGATGTGCCAGTGTTAGTGCTGTGCTTGTGGATGATATGGTTTTTGTATGACTTTTGAGGTATTTGTAAATGTCCGTTTGAACATCACTAAATTAAGCAAGTAGAGTATATATGCGAATAGACGGGACTGTAACAATTATTAGATATTTTTTCTTGTCTTTCAATTTAATGATTGTGGTTAAATTATGCAATTAAAAATACTAATTGTATTAGAAATATAATTTGAGGTATACAACGTTTGTGTTAAACACGTTATCAATGTGAACGTGAAATAAAAAAACTAGAAAAATTTTTATATTTAAAATATTATAGTCTATAGATTTTTTTCTTTTTTTAAAAGTACCAGCTTACTACTTCACTATATACGGGATGTGGTCCAGTCATGAAAATTATATGTGCATAACGTATCATTACACTTCTTAAATGACAAACTCTCTGGAACATGAATAGTTATTATTAATTTATTAATTAGATTTGTTGGATTAAGAAGTTAGTGTCATAGGTCGGAAATTTCATACTTGCTTTTACTTTGCTTTATATTGGACTTGTTATAGTCCTGTATTAATTTTGATAGGCTCTAGCCTGTTTTTTAATCATTGGTTTTCTATTAAAAAAAAAGAAAACGAGTCCGGCGTTTGAACCCGCTTACGGCAACAATGCAAATTCCTCAAATAATAGAAAAATAAGAAACGAAATGTCTCTATTAATACCAGTTACCCCGCGTACTAAGTCGTGAAAATGCGTGAAGCTTAAAAGAAGCTTCCTTTTGCCTCTGCCCGTATATATCCTTTTGTTTTCTGTATTTATTTACAGTATTAAAAAGTTTAATTTCTTCGCATATAACTTCGACTTTACCCATTAGAAGAATTATGTTAATAAAGCCAAGATAACATTATAGGTCGAGCAAACTGCGAATTCATCGAGGGAGATACCGGATAATTTTAAGAACTATTATGAATTATTTAATTGTATTTGCCTTTGTCCCTTAATCATTCAATTAATTTGTGTTTTTTAATTTTATTAAGTGCATGTTTTTTAATTTTTGTTATAATCTTTGATTTTGTATCAATTTAACTGTTTTTTTTAAATTCTTAACTCATGTTGCTATAGTACGTGTCATGTGTTTTTTAAAACAAATATGTATTTATTGTGGCTACTTTAAAAAGCCTTCATCATGTTAACTATTTTTATTAATGTGTACATTTGGTCATTAAAACATGTAGTACCTACTATAATAAATAAATAAATAAACTATGTTGTATGTGGAGACAAACTGTCGAACTCATTGTCATAAGAGCGGAACTCTCACACCACGCGTACTTACCAGAAAAAACTATGGAATTAGTGGTTTTAGTTGGCACTTTTACCAATATTTTAATGAAATCTTTATAATAATGCAATGTTTTTTTATAATTAAATTAAAATTTGTATAATGATTTAATTCAAGGGATAAGTTAATCACAATTAAAAAAAATTTAGAAGCGAGGCGTAGATCGAGTTGTTTCAATTTTGTTTTCGATTAAATTATTTTATATTGATTACCTGTTAAGTGACGTAATCCGAATTAGAGCGAAAGTGGAAGTTCTAGTTAGAAACACACTGTTGCAGGTGGAACTCAACGCTGCGCCTTTTCTCCCAAAGATTTTATTTTTAAAACACTGTTCGCAGTGGCGTAACTAACGCTGCGCTTTATCTCACCAAGCGAAAGGATTGAAATGACGCCCACTTATTCTCTAGCGGTTTTCAACCAAAGCTATTATCAGTTAAGCGCAGTGATACTTGATTTCACCATGGCCTATATGTAAGAAACCATATTGTTCACATCAAAAATTAACTGTAAGGAGTTGTATACATTTTTTTTTGTTTCTAATTAAATTAAGTTCTCATATGTTCAGTATAATTTCATGTGTAAAAAACATAGCTCTTTTAATACCTGTACCGTGACCTTTTGTGCTTTGGATTCCAACTAGGGAAGATGGATGGCGGCGTGGCGCAGAGGCGCAACGTCTTCCTGTAACGCTCCTACACTACGGTTTCCGGGGTTCGATCCAGTCGGTGAAGATGGATTTTTCTATTTCTATTTTCTTCGCTCTGGCAACTAAGGCAAAGCGCGGCGTTTGATTCCGCCACTCAACACGCAATGCCCTCGAAAACGGCGGAAAGCGGGGACGAGTAGCAGGACTAAGAACGGATGTCCTTAACACTATGTTCGTATGTTCCTTGCATTTTCCCTCTGCCTACCCGCCATTTTCCGCACATAAAAAGCGTGAGGATGGATCAATGCCATATTTTTTCTCTGATTAGAGTAAAACGCGGCGTTTATTTCCGCATACATACTGTCTCGAAAAAAGGCCAAAGCGGGAACTGTTTTAATACTAGTTCCTACATTTCCTGGCTGTTCACCTTCTCACAAAAATAAAATGTTTACTGTCTGAACACTTGTAAACGGAAAAAATAGCTTGTTAAGAGGTATTTTTGTTTAATAATACTTTGCGAGCAAAGCGCAGCGTTGAATTCCACCACTCAACACGTATGGCTCGAAAAGTCGGAAAAACATCGACTAGGTCATATAGTTTCCTGCAGTTTCCCTCTGCCTACCCTGCCTGCGCAGGATAAAGCGTTGAAGAATAAAAAATACTTTAGCACACTCACTTTTTACAGAAAGTGATTTGGTTGTTTTGATAGACCAGGTTTAAATTTTTATTTTAAAAAAGGCAGGCAAAGGAGTAAAAGAAATTCATTTTTACCTTTACAATTTAGTAGGAGTAAAGTGAGAACCAATTTATCCAGCACTCCGTTTCTTCGTTTTTATGTATTTGAAAACGTTTCGTATTTTGTATTGGACAGACTCTCTTACAATCACCTACCTATATTAGATATTCTTGTCTATATTAAAAAATGGGATATATTTTTCATTTAAATGTTTTAAAAAAGATAATTGAGAAATAATTAATGTCAGTAGAATATCTTTAAAATGGGGTAACTTGAAAGATAATTTCATTAAAGTTTTTAATAATTATTTTTACGTAAAAATAGGTTGAGACAGTTGGGGCGCAGAGGCGCAGGGGTTTTATGTTCTTATGTTGTATGTGGGTTCGATTCTCACTTGGCAAATGAATAGTTCATATCCCTTTTTAAAAAGGGTAATTTGAAAGATAATTTCCATTATAAAGTTTTATTACATTTTTTTAACTTTACAAAATAGTTGCGGACAGTTGTGGCGCAGAGGCGCAGGGTTTTTATGTGTACGTATGTGTATGTGGGTTCGATCTCACTTGGCACATGAATATTGCCATTTCCTTTTTTCGCTCTATAACTATGGCAGGCGCAGTATTGTTCCATCAACGCACTATGGCAATACCTCGAAGAAAGGCGGGGACACAGAAAACATAGTTTCTTAACAGTGCTACGAGTTTGCTACGAAAAAGATTCTGTTTTGTTCCTTGCCGGTTAGAAAAGCAGCTTTTTATAAACCGCAGTACCTTATATGCATTCAATAAATCAAAAATAGTAATAATCAAAAAAAGTAATACTAAGTATGAGTAAGTAAGTGAATAAAGATTTTGCCAAAGGCATTAAAGTTTGAATTTAACTCTTCATTCTAGTTGCGATTATAATCTAGTGTTTTAACACTTTAGCACCTTTCGTTGACAATCGATTCTAATTCAATATGCACTAAGCGTTTACGTGCTGTCGTATACATCGACACCATTTCGTTTTAATCAATGAGAGCCCGATTGTTCGGGTAGTATGGTATTATAACCAAGACTACGTTCTACATGTTATTTGTTACTTATTTACTTCCAGCATATGTCGATTTTTTCATAAATTACCATACATTGCGGCCACACATAGTGGGTAAGGTCCCTCACGCCTTACTTCCTAATCAAATTTTACAACATTTTGATTGATGAAGGGGAGACTCGGCCGACTTTCGAAAACACAGTATCCAATACTGGATGAAGATTGGCACGTAAAAAGCATTAAGACAGGTGAGCATGTATGATGATGCTAATACAGTGACGAGGCGAAAGAGATATGCAGAAGTATTCTGTTCTGACCACTCGGTAGGGTATATCGTGAAACCCCCGTGTCTGTGATGTGTTGTGATTTTGAAAGATAATGGGAATAAACGTAAGAAACAAAATTATTGCTCTCCCCAAGTGATCGAACCTACCAACCTAAAGTAAATTTATGTGTGTTCATTATTTTATTACAATTACTTATTTTTCCCCATAAAACCTTTTACCTTAATATATTTGATTACGCCGAAAGCACTGACCAAGAATGTTCTAAAAAAATAGAAGTAATTAGTTTGTTTAGTGAGATGACTTACCGCAACACACGAAATACCGAGACGCTGTTATTTGAAGGACGCTCTTTAGGTACTGGGAATCTTATTCGAGTAATGTGTTACACGTATTATGGATTTGTGTGGTTTGGAGATTTATTTTGAGCAATGAAATATAGAAATACATTAAGCTCTTAAACTTCCATGATATTTCTCGCATATATCAGGGGAAGGTCGAATTAGACTATTGTTAGGACCTCGTCCCCGGCTTTTCTACCCAATGTCAAACAGTTCTCTCTGCCTATAGCGGATAAGTGGAAGCTGCAAAAAATAACAATTAAAAATCCACAAGTCAAAAAATACTTTTATTCTAACATAGTAAAACGTCATTCGTTTTTACTTTCTATTTGTATCACTTTTCATACAGGCCTTCAAACGCACATACATCGTGTATCGGGAGGCGGTCACTCCAGTTTTAATGTCTCGATAGAATCCTAAACAATTTTTTCCTTCACATATTTAGAGGACCGTCGTGGCGCAGAGGCGTAAGCGTCTGCCTGTAAACGCGACGGTTTGAGGGTTCGAGTCCCACTCGGGGGAGATAGATTTTTCTATTTGCATTTTCTTCGCTCTGGCAACTAGGCAAAGCGTGGCATTGAGTTCCGCCACTCAACAAGCAATGTTTCGAAAAAAGGTGGAAAGCGAGGACGGAGAAAGCAGGGACTAAGCAACGGAGTGTCTTAACACTAGGTTCATAAGGTCTCTGCAGTTCCCTCTGCCTACCCTGTAATATGCGGGATAAAGTGTGAAGCTAGAAAAAAAAAGAAATTTAGACAGAGCTAATTTATTGTTGAGAAAAACTCGATTTCACAAAACAAGGTAACTGCTGAAAAGAAGAAGAAGAATTACACGCAAATATAGCTTCTCGTATTCTATTCGAACCCAATAATAACTGAATTATCATTTCATCAAATATTTATAAACTTTTACTGAGAAATGTCGTAAAATAAATTCGACATAATATATTTATAAAGAAAACTCTTTTGTAGCATTTGCGGTTATCCACGCGTTGAGAATGCATACCAGTATTTAATTATTCTATACTTTACACGATTTTTTCATTTTGCGGGAAGCTTCATTCTACCGTCATTGACACTAGTATTAAGGCACACTGTTCTAAATTTTTTTGCCTTTCAATATAATATGAGTTAAGTGGTGCAACTCGACACTGCGGTATAACCTCAGTACCAGAATGTGGTTGACACCATTTATTCTACCGAGTGGGAACCGAACCTGCAACCATAGCGCTTATAGTCAAACTTTTAAAATGTAATTACTTTTAAGTATATATCGGCGCTAGGCCAGAGCTTCGCTGTTAGGAGTTTTATACAATGTAGCAACTGACGTTTCTGTTCACTATTTAAAAATAATATAATAATGAACTTTACATTGCAAATAGGTTTTATAGAATTGAATAATTTAACATTAATTTAAATGCTAAATACTTTCGAAACAATAAAAACAAAAATAAATATTTTGATTTGTGCCTATATATACAAATATGGAAAATTCGTGCTTTTTTACAATTCAATCTCTATTTGACACGTGAGAGGGAATTTTTATACTGTTTTAATTTATTGACAGGATACTTTCAAAAGTACTCTGTCAGTTATAAATTATAAATATAGAAGAAATAGATTTACGCTTTTTCTCGCTTTGTAGGAATAATCTGATACTAAAACATTGTGCGTAACTCCAGCGGAGCTCATCGCTGTGCTATGTCGTTCAAAAGCGAAATTATGTAATACTGTATGCACTATGAAATAATGAACTTTTAATATGTTTTGATTTCCCTGAAGTGACGACAAACCCAAATCTAATATTTCATAAAAAAAATTATATATGTTACTAAATTTCAAAATTTAAATTTATTTTTTTACATTTTTTGTTTTGATCTTAGCAAAATTTACAAGAAATTAGTTTTAAGGTGATAGAATTTAAATTTACTATCTACTCGCTATATACATTCTAATCTATACATAACCCGCGACCCGCTTCGGCGTAGCACGAGTGCAATATTGCTACTAAATATTTTACTAAATAAGTTTTAAAGATATGAGCATATAAACCACGACAACAAGCGTTTTCTGATTTTCTTTTCATATAGTTATTAAATTATTTCAAATTTCAATTATATATATACTACGTATGTAGGCAGTATTGTATAGGCAAATATGTATCCTAGTATTGAGACACTTTAATCCTTGTAAACTAGCCCGAAACATTGTATGTGGAAAGGTCAAAGATGTTATTAGAATGTTGAAATAGTAATAATTAAATTCCCTCATTGGGGATCGAACCCAAAACAGTCACAGTACTGCATAGTCATCAAATAGTTATATAAAGCTTAAAATAAAGCAAATTACATATTTTATCATTCGCTTTCACAAATTAAAACTAGTTTATACAAAATCAATAGTAAAATTATATACAGAAGGGCATTAGCATTGTATATTTTTTCGTGAAAAACTTATTTTCGTAATTTGTTGTCGCGTGACGGCACGAAACAAGACTGTTATTGCGTTTAGCCCAATATAGGGCTGAACGAACGTTAGGACCTAGACCGATGGATATTCTGTCTGGATTATTAGTGTGAATCTATTATAGGCTATTTATAACAACTCATTGACTTGTTGCCATGGCAACGTAACTGTCACATTATACAGAAGTGTCAACTGTTATACATACGTTTAATGTTTTATTTATTTATATAATGTACTTGAGGTCCGTCGTAGCGCAGAGGCGTAGCGTCTGCCTGTAAATGCGATAGTTTGTCGATTTCGACTTGGGGACTATGGATTTTTCTATTTCCATTTTCTTCACTCTGGAAATTAGGCAAAAGGCGGCGTTGAGTTCCGCCACTCAACACGCAATGCTTCGAAAACGGAGAAAAGTGGGGATGGAAAAAGCAGGGACTAAACAACGGAGTGTCTTAACATTAGGTTCGTATGGTTCCCGCAGTTCCCTCTGCTTATCCTGCCATGTACTTCATAAGCATTTTATTAAAAATATTATTATTGTGTAAATGTATCAAGTTACAGAATCCTCCTAAAAACAGTACAGTTTTTATTATTTTCCAAAGCTTTTACTTCACGTATTAATATATAAATATTATGTTTACCTATTGTTATGTAGATATGTGTGTTTAAACGTACTAAACTCATAAACTTTGTTACAAGCTTATATTGCATTATTCTTTTGTGTTTTTTATATTCTATTCTTTTAATTAAGATGATGTATCATTTCGATGTATTTGTACCGCAGAAACAATCACATATACATGTGTTTAATTATGTTACTTATTTGTTTTCTATTTGGATGACTAAATGATGAATTTTCTTACAAAATAGGAACTAACAAACGAAATTTTAATATATATATATATATATATATATATATATATATATATATATATATATATATATATATATATATATATATATATATATATATATATATATATATATATATATATATGTATATATATATATATATATATATATATATATATATATATATATATATATATATATATATATATATATATATATATATATATATATATATATATATATATATATATATATATATATATATATATATATATATATATATATATATATATATATATTGCATATTATAGCTTTAACGTAGAGTCATAATATATGATATATGACTGTAACACGATTATCAATTCAGGAAATGGTCTATTACAATTCCTCACTTTGACAAGAGAAGGTCTGTCGTTGAATAATGCACTTGGGTGGAAAGTAGAGAACGGAACGTTCAAACACTAGGTTCTTTTGCTTATTTAGTAGAATCATGTGTTAGCTTGGCGAGTAAATGAAAGACGACTTCCTGAAGACTTAATACTTTTATGTCTTTAGTCCTCGGCGTTCGATACAAAAGTGAGTCTTTTACCATTACACCGGTGATAACGTCACTTGCCAAAACGAATATTATTTATGTAGGTAGTTGAATAATTAAATATGAAGGTATAAAATAAGTTACCCACGAGCTTCAATATATTTATAATTAATATATAGCTATCATTCGGCCAATCCTGACAAGTGACGCGACCCCGCGTTACTATTATTATTATTTGAAACAAACCAGAGCAAATATAATACATATAAAGAAAAAAGTTTTACGACATTTTTTAAAAAAAATTACAATATTTAAGACTAATCTAATATTGGTACACTTGACAATTTTGTTCCATAGCTTTATAAATTTTACATGGATTTCATGACCACGTAACTCATAGCACTGCACTTCACTATACACATTATTGTCAGCACTGTATGTACATGTTCGTCGTCAGCTCAAAACCATGCACATGTGTGAGGTCAGGCTCTATCTACCACATGCCCACAAGCATCGTCGACTCAAATTCATGCCCACGTGCATCGTCGGCTCACATACATGCCCACATGCATCATCGGCTCAATGTATGACCACGTATAACATCGGCTCAGTGTATGCCCACGTATAACATCGGCTCAGTGTATGCCCACGTATAACATCGGCTCAGTGTATGCCCACGTATAACATCGGCTCAGTGTATGCCCACGTATAACATCGGCTCAGTGTATGCCCACGTATAACATCGGCTCAATGTATGCCCACGTATAACATCGGCTCAGTGTATGCCCACGTATAACATCGGCTCAGTGTATGCCCACGTATAACATCGGCTCAGTGTATGCCCACGTATAACATCGGCTCAGTGTATGCCCACGTATAACATCGGCTCAGTGTATGCCCACGTATAACATCGGCTCAATGTATCCCCACCTATAACACCCGCTCAGTGTATGCCCATGTATAACATCGGCTCAGTATATGCCCACGTATAACATCGGCTCAGTGTATGCCCACGTATAACATCGGCTCAATGTATGCCCACGTAT
Source organism: Dione vanillae (assembly GCA_037178615.1). Lineage (NCBI taxonomy): Eukaryota > Metazoa > Arthropoda > Insecta > Lepidoptera > Nymphalidae > Dione > Dione vanillae. Next base: position 22,361 of record JAZFAU010000706.1, on the reverse strand, counting down.
AACATCGGCTCAGTGTATGCCCACGTATAACATCGGCTCAATGTATGCCCACGTATAACATCGGCTCAGTGTATGCCCACGTATAACATCGGCTCAATGTATGCCCACGTATAACATCGGCTCAGTGTATGCCCACGTATAACATCGGCTCAGTGTATGCCCACGTATAACATCGGCTCAGTGTATGCCCACGTATAACATCGGCTCAGTGTATGCCCACGTATAACATCGGCTCAGTATATAACAAATAGTAGTAGTTTAGTACTAACTAAATTGTGAATAACTTTACAAAAAAAAAATCATTTACTCTTTACATCATAACATTAATTTATTAGACATACAAATACTATGCGCTTTAAATAAAAATTGTTCGTTCTAATACATTAATGAAGTTACTTTTTCTTATTTTTTTTTCATTATTACTTTAAGCTATACCCAATCTTAAATCTTATGTGAGCTATATGTCAATTATTATTATACATGAACAATTTACATAACTGATGTACTTACATAGTTACATGTAACAATAATTATTACTTATAATAATAATGATCACTTTTACTTTAGATTATATCATATGTAACAATACAAATGCTTTACATTATTCGACATTTATTACATCGCTTATTTTAAATATGAAGTTATTATGTTACATGAAATCATTTAAAATGACCTTGAATAGTATATAAATATTTTACATAATCTATTTAAATCATATTTTAACTAAATCATTTTTTTTAATACATTCACAAAATTGCTGTTTTAAACTATTTCATTTTTCTGTTCTCAAGTCTTAGAATATCATGAAATTGTCGGTTAAATACAGTTACGAAAAAAAGGTTTATTATATATAATCATAAAAATTAAATAATTTTAAATAAAATTATAAATGTTCTTTAAGTATAATAATGTATTATATTCTATTTACTTTTCCATTTTCTTTATATTATTTTTTTTTGTATATACATACATATTACTTTTTTTTTTTTTTTTTTTTTACCAACTTAATCATCTTCAGAATCACTTGAAATAGGATCATTATCAAAAACAAGCCATGGGTAAATTTTATCAACAGGATATACACCAGTATAATTTGACTTTTCGCTTTTACGCGTAATTTCAGTATCTTCTACCTCATAACGATCATTATCATATACCTTAGTTATTCTGTAAGGACCGCAACACTTAGGAAGTAGTTTGCGACTATGCCCCGGTGTTGTACTTATATCCTTTTCTATTCTAACAAGATCACCTATTTTATATTTTCGCGGTTGTTTTCTCGATTTATTAAATCGAGTCTGTTGTTTCTCTTGTTCCGAAACGATTCTCTCTCCTACTTTGGCTCGAATCTTATCTATATTTTCTAAATTACAAGCATTTGAAACTATGGGATTCATGAAACTATCACAAGTACCCGTTGGTGTAATGCCAAAAAGAACTTCTGCTGGAGTCTTACCGATTCCTTTATTAATAGTATTATTTATTGACCATTGCACCTTAGGGATAAGACAGTCCCATTCGTTTTCTGGTAACCCATCATTTGTTGAAGTCAAAGACTGAACTAGGGTCCTATTATAGCGTTCAATTTGCCCGTTTGCTCGGGGTGTAGCTACGGCATTGAGAATGTGCTTTATTCCTTTACTATGAATGAACTTAGCGAATTCGTGACTTGTAAAGCTTGTGCCACGATCTGTTATTAGCCGTCGAGGCACCCCGAATAGAGAAAAATACTCTTCTAAGACGCTAATGCTAGTTTTACTTCTACAGTCTCTCACAGCTTTTATAAAAATATATTTAGTAAACGAATCTATTATAGCTAACACGTACTGATTCTTCTTTTTACTTAGCGGAAACGGTCCACAGTGATCCGCGTGGATAGTATCAAACGGTTTATTAATCTTTTCAATGGGATGAAGATATCCTTCCTTTGGGCCAGCGGGAATTTTATTATGAGCACATTTTAAACAGGATTTACAGTACTTTCTGATAAATTTTCTCATATTTTTAAACCAGTAGACTTTCTTAATTCGTTCATAAGTTTTATCAAATCCAAAATGGCCATTATTGTCGTGATTCATTTGCAATATTTGCCATCTCGCTGTCTTAGGAACAACCCAAAGTAATGTTACATTGCTATCACTTCTAATTACTCTATACAATCTATTATTTTTGAGTGTGAAATTATTTTTTATTTCGATAATGTCATTACTTTTAGGATCTTGTAGAATTTGTACTATCCGTTGTAATTCTGGATCGACCGACTGAACTGTTTGTAACCAAACGTCGTCCTCTATAGCTAGTATATCAAAAGTATCAATAATTTCTTGGCTCTGCCCCACTGGATTTCGACTTAGTGCATCCACATGTGCCATTTTTGTTCCTGGTCGATATTCAATGGTGAAGTTATATTCCTGCATTGAAATCCACCATCTGGCTACCCGCGGTATGAGGTCACGTTTTATCATGGTATTCCGTATAGCATTACAGTCGGTCACAGCTTTAAAAGATATACCTAGTAGGTACACTCGAAATTTTTGAAGGGCAGAAACTAAGGCAAGAGTCTCCAACTCATAAGAATGGAATTTTTGTTCTTCTGGAGAGGTTTGCCTGCTGTAATATGCTATTACGTGCGTCTTGCCTTCTTTATTTTGTATCAAAATAGCGCCAATGCCTAATTTGCTGGCATCTGTGTGTACCTCTAAATCAGCTTTTGGATCATACAAAGCTAATATAGGACGACTCACTAATATTTGCTTTAATTCTTCAAAAGCCTTTTTTTGTTCTTTCTCAAATTGCCATGGGGCGTTCTTTTTCGTAAGACTTGTCAGCGGTCGTGCAATTATTGAAAAGTTTCGGACAAATCTTCTAAAATAACTGGCGAGACCAATAAACTGTCTCACTTCATGAACATTTCTTGGTTCAGGAAATCTACGAACAGCTTCAGTCTTTAATAGGCCAGGTCTTATTCCCTCGTAAGATATCTCGTAACCTAAGTAATCAATCTGAGTTTGAAAGAAATTACATTTCTCCAAATTTAACGTAAGTCCTGATGCGCGTAACATTTTTAATATTTGCTCTAACTTAACCAATCCTTCACTTATCGTTTTAGATGGTATAAGCAAATCATCCATATATGCTAACGCTAATCGTTTACTTGACCCCTTTAACATATTATTTATAGTTCTTTGAAAAACACTTGGTGCGTTAGCCAAACCAAACGGCATGCGATTATATTCGTATAAACCATCCGGCGTAACGAACGCAGTCAAGTGTTTACTTTTCTCTGCCATAGGTACTTGATAGTATCCCGAGGCTAAATCTAAGCTCGTGAAAAAGCTATTCGTCCCTAATCCATCTAATTGATCTTCAATTCTGGGTAAAGGATACTTATCTTTAAGGGTTTTTCTGTTTAAGGCGCGGTAATCAACACAAAGCCGTTTTTCTCCGTTTTTCTTACTAACTAAAATGACTGGACTGGCATATGAAGACGTACTTTCCCTAATGATACCGTGTTTCAATAAATCTTCTATGATATTTGACAGAGTCTCTCTCTCACTAATAGACATCCTGTAAGGGTTATAAATAATAGGGGTGTCGTCGCTTAACTTAATGTCCATTTCTGTTAAAGAAGTCTTGCCAAGTTCAGCTAAATTTAGTGCAAAACAATCTCTATACGTGTGAAGCAACTCATTAAAATGCTTTGATTCCGCTTCTTTTAGCGACGTTCCTATTTTCACTTTCTCAATAGGTATAGGTTGTTTTGTTTTATTTGTCAAATCCGTTACACCCACATACAAACTATCTGTTTCATTATATAAGCAACCTCTAGCTATTATTAAATCTTCTTTAATAATTACCTCAGTTTGACTAATATTTGCAACAAGTAAGTAGCCGACTCCTACATTAAACTGATATAACCCGGGTATTACAATAAAATCTGATCCTGAATTACTTCTATTACCGCCGGATACAAAAAGGCCACCGTTGTAATCGGTGTCTACCCGAACCGGAATAGGTTTACAACAATTTCCATCTACTTTAGTATCACTAGTTACAAATATTTTAAATTTTCTAATGCCATCCGAAACATCCATCTGTGGCGCCTCTATAAAAAGTAACTCTTCATTTGTTTTACAGATTACTATATTCGGCCTTTCTGTAAACGATTGTCCAATGATAACAGGAACTTTCATATATTGATTAGGTACAATAATTACATCAACCTCAGCGCTAACGGCACCAACTTCAATCAAAGCTCTTTGAATACCTAAACCCTTAACTATACTATTTCCAAAACCTCTTAAGTTAGGTGTATTTAAAGGCTGAGACCAGTGTAAAAATATTTCTTTAGCATCAGTTTCACGCACTAAAGTGCAACTGCTACCTAAATCTATGAAAGCTAGCTTTTCGAGCCCATTTATTGTTATTACTTTGTAATATTTTCTATCAGGACCTTGTTGGCTTGGGGTAATACACATTATTTTGTTAACAGAGTCATCTTTAGTAGCGTCTACTTTATCGTCTTTAGTCTCAGTAGGCAAAACGCGTCTAAAACAATCTTTCGTATAATGTCCTACTCTATGACAAAACCCACACTTCTTTAATTGCTTTGAGCATCTTGAACTAACATGTCCAAATTCGCCACAATTGAAACAACGCATAGATTCAAACCCTTTTTTGTTATTATCATTTACCGAATTCATATTCTTATTCGTACTTCGAGTCATATTTGTGACTTGTACTCTTGACTTTGGCGTCTGCCACTCATTTACCGTAATAGTCCTAAGGTAACTTAAAACCTTCTCTGGCTCACTGAACATACAAGCACTAGCACTCATCCTAACAAATTTATCATCAAGACCATGAATAAGGCAACCTACAGCCTTTGAGCCCGTAATATCACATTTGTTTAGCAATGCTAGTTTCTCATAATAATAATTATCGAATGATTGCCTAAACTTACAACGAACTCTCAACATTTTTGTCAGTAAATCACCATATTTTTCATTTGATGGAAAAGCAGCTTTCAATTTTATTTTCCACTCTTCCCACGTAAATAACAGAGAAGGTAAACCTTGATACCACTTCTTGGCTAATCCTATTAGCTTGGGTAATGCATAAAGACAAGTTTGCCTGTCATTCCAATTATATATTTGTATGCATTCGTCTATTTTATGAATCCACCAATCTATACTTTGACTATCATCTGAAGGATCAAACTCAGGGATTACATTAAAATTCGCAGTAACATGTGAAAGCCATGGCTGATTAGATCCCGTCGGATACTGTGATAACGTAATTGGCGGAGTATATTCGCGATTTTCTTGAACCGGTAAAGATTGATTAGAACGGCCACAATTTGTTTTCCTTTGCCCATTGCTATCTTGCACACGCTGCACTCGCGACGTACGATCACGGCGGCGATCACGTCTAGATCTAACGTATTTTGAACAAGAACGACTAGTCCGCTTTGATTTGCAGTAGTGCCGACTATAGTCCGAAGAATATCTATGTCTACTTGAATTTGAACTACTATCCGAATAACTACGTTGACGCTTACGGTGACGTCGTGAATCATATTTATTACGAGAACGTGATTTTCTATTTGGACTCATTATTAACTTTGTTAAAATATATTTATTTAAAATGATATATCAAATCTATAATTATTACTTTATAATTATATATTAATTTAACAATTATTTAATAAATCTAATACATCAACTTCGAATTACTTGAGAATAGAAAAGCGAAATATTACAATACAAAAAAAAAATATCAACTACCGTACAACAAATATATATTTTTTTTGAACTTTCAATTCAATTCAATTATTAACAATAATTGCAGTTCCCTTTTTTTAGCTTATCAAATAGTACAAATTGTCATAAAACAATAAACAATCATAAAATAACAATTACGTTAGTCTCATTTTACGTAATCCGTATATTATTTTATAAAGACGGTAGAATACACACAAAGACACTTGAATACGAGTACATTAATCACTCTCACAAGAAAATCACTAAATTCACTGACCTTAAAGTCCACTCAGGTTCTTCGCAGGGATGTACAGCATCAGGCCGATTCGTTCAGGACGGTCACCAAAAGGTTGTGGTAACAGGTTTTTGTCCCGCTTCTGAATTTGTTAGCTTGGCGAGTAAATGAAAGACGACTTCCTGAAGACTTAATACTTTTATGTCTTTAGTCCTCGGCGTTCGATACAAAAGTGAGTCTTTTACCATTACACCGGTGATAACGTCACTTGCCAAAACGAATATTATTTATGTAGGTAGTTGAATAAGTAAATATGAAGGTATAAAATAAGTTACCCACGAGCTTCAATATATTTATAATTAATATATAGCTATCACATGCAATAATATGGCCTTAAGCTGAGCCACTCAACACATATTGTCTGGAAATGTGGAAAGCGGAGAACGGAGTGCCTTAACCCTAATTTCTTTGAGAGATATAGCATCTAGCTATAATATAAAAAATAGTCAACCATCTAAATATATAATTATTTATCATAAAATATTTTATTTTACTTTTTTCACTTACATGTTTAACGCCTATAGAAAAAATAGTGTAATGTAGCGTGCCACATGCAGTTATAATTATTGATAAGAATGCTTGTAAATAACAAATAAACGAGAATTAAAACTGATTTAACGGTTCCAGCATGGAGTTCTATTTGAAAAAAAAAAAAAATATATATATATATATATATATATATATATATATATATATATATATATATATATATATATATATATATATATATATATATATATATATATATATATATATATATATATATATATATATATATATATATATATATATATATATATATATATATATATATATATATATATATATATATATATATATATATATATATATATATATATATATATATATATATATATATATATATATATATATATATATATATATATATATATATATATATATATATATATATATTGCTTCTTTCACTAGGTGTTAAGACATTCTGTTCTCTATTTTCTACTTATTTTTCAAGAATATTGTAGGGAGTGGTGGAATCCAGTGTTATTTTTGTGTTCTTATAAGAATCGAACTCCCAACCATATACTACTATATATGTATATACAAAGTACGTGTTAATATTGCAGTTTTTATGTTGATAGTAAAATTTTTATCTTTTGCTTGGAAGTATATTAATATAAATATTATGCCTTTATTAAGAAAGAAATTATAGTTTTTATTTAAAAGTTTAAAGTTTGGTTATTAATATCGTATTTTATCCCCACAGTTTGTGGGTTCGATTCCCATTGATGGGCGGATGGATTATTCATTTCATTTTAATATTCTTCAGCAAGTAGGCAAGCGTGGCATTGAGATAAAGCGTGAAGCTGTCTGTCTGCGTATCTGCTGGTTCACAAAGGTTTAAAGTTATTATCGTACAAAGTAAAAAATATGTAGATGTGATTTTTTTATTGATGCATATTTTTCTGATGAACAAACTACAGTATCTTCAGTGTCCAACGTTGCATTGTATCGTATCAAAATGGATGTTTTATTTCTTCGAAGCAAAATGTTAATATTAATTTATTAATATTTATTTTATTTAAGATAATTTAATACTAAATAAACTGAAATAATGTAGATATATCAAAGAGAGGGTGATCTAACACTGTCAGTATAAAAGATAAAATAAAGTGTCAATCCACACTCACGACAAAAAATATTGTTATGAAACGATTATTAAAGGAAACCGATTATGTTCATGAAAAAGTACTATAAAAAACACATAGTATAGAATATAACAAGTGTTTTTCATTCTCACATACTCATGTTATTATATTACATACAATTGAAACGATATAGAGATATTTTCTATGTAATGACCACGCGATTCGGCTATTACATTTTTTGATTGATTTTAGATGGTAACTAGTATATGTATGTACTATATATTACTGCTGTGAAATATCTCATATTTATATATTTATTTGTATTATGATTTTGTTATTTTACATATACTTGTTTATATATGTTGGTGATTCACATAATATGTACACTAGAAATAGGCTTAAACTTACAGCGCCTATAACTAGATTGCAACGAGTCCGCAATTCTTTCATGGGGCAGTGTGTACTCTTTTACAATAGGATCCCAGAAAATGTCCAACAATGCTCTATATCACAATTTAAAAGAATTGTGAAAAGACGTTTGTGTGTTAAAGGATTAATGATTTTTTAAATGACAACACACCTTGGGAATGAGATGCTCGCTCCAGTCTGTTTCAAATGTGTCATTATCAAAATGAATTAATGTAAAAGTATTGACTACTTAAAAAAAAAGTCCCGCTGAGTTTCTTGCGCCGCTTGCTTCTTCTCAGGTCTGAGGCATTAACTTTAGCGAACCGGTTCAAAAAATGAAACATGTATTCTCATTTTGAATAAAATTATTTGAATTTGACATTATTCCCATTAATTTTGTAAATAAAATTTAAATCTCAATTTTCATTTATCTTTGCTAATTGAAAATATTTTTTATTTTGTTTTAAGAGGCCACCGTGTCGCAGTGGTTCACCGTCTGGCTGTATAAGCTGTTGGATTCACAGTCTATAAAATAAAATGATATTTTTATACCTTCTCTCAAAGCGTGGCGTTAAGTTCCATTTATGTCACCTAATATCTGTATAATGGAGAACATCATACCCTTGAATGTTTTGAAGCTACTAGTTTGGTCTTGATTTTGAAAGCAAAACAATTATTATAAACTGAGCTAGGGAAACAATAATTAAGATTTGAAATTACCGACTTACCTAGGATCAACGTGCCTAGAACACACCTAGGATCAAAAATTATAAATGCTGGTTGTCACGAAAAAGAAATTAGCAGACGTTGTGCAACTATCAAGTCGGTAGTTGACAAGCTGATAAGACAAGAGACAACAAAATCGTTGTTCTTTTTGTTGAAGAGAACTCTAAAAATACTAACAATCTTGCAAGAATAATGTTATTACATTGTTAGGCTTGCTAAGTCAATAAATAAATCAATATTAAACGGTCTACTTATACTTAGACTATGTAAGTCGCATGATGTAAGGCTATATTCGGAAGCGAAATTAAAACGAAAGTAATAAGGAAAACGTTAAAGGAAGAAAAGAAAGAAAAGTTTCGGTTAAATATTCATATACAATCTTACTGTCGTTATACTGCAGAACAATATAAGATTGTGATGCTCATTGAAGAAGGAAATGGTGTTTTTGGGATAAAATATATTATTTTTACTTCACGGTTCAATAAAATAAAGCTTTAGCTTTTGAAATCATTTAATGTGGTATATATATATATATATATATATATATATATATATATATATATATATATATATATATATATATATATAAATGTATATATATATATATATATATATATATATATATATATATATATATATATATATATATATATATATATATATATATATATATATATATATATATATATATATATATATATATATATATATATATATATATATATATATATATATATATATATATATATATATATATATATATATATATATATATATATATATATATATATATATATATATATATATATATATATATATATATATATATATATATATATATATATATATATATATATATATATATATATATATATATATATATATATATATATATATATATATATATATATATATATATATATATATATATATACTTAGTCTGGCCATAAATACTGTTACTATTCAAAAAAAGAAAATATTACGTTTGAATTTGGAATCTGTCATTTTTATATGATTGCTTGATGTGTTTTCTTATTTTCGCGCCATTATATTGTTAAATATTTTGTTATATTAAAATGGAGTGGGGTGATAAAGAGAACCGAATCGCTGTGATTGCCTTACATAAAGTAGGTATGGAGAAAAGTGCAATTTTTAAAACCCTCCACCCGCTTGGTATTAGTCAAATGTTTGTTTACCGGGCTATTGATAGGTACAATGATACCTCCTCTGTTTGTGACAGAAAAAGATCTGGCCGTCCACGTACCGTTCGTGTGAAAAAGGTGATTAAAGCAGTTAGGGAAAGAATTCGATGAAATCCTGTCCGTAAGCAAAAGATTTTATCTCGAGAGATGAAGATAGCTCCTAGAACCATGTCGCGTATATTAAAAGATGACTTAGGACTTGCAGCCTATAAGAGACGTACTGGTCACTTCTTAACTGATAATTTAAAGAAGAATAGGGTGGTAAAATCCAAACAACTACTTAAGCGGTACGCAAAGGGAGGTCACAAAAAAATTTTATTTACGGATGAGAAAATTTTTACAATTGAGCAGTATTTTAATAAACAAAATGACCGTATTTATGCTGGAAGCTCTAAAGAAGCTTCGCAATTAGTAAACAGAGTACAACATGGGCATTATCCCACTTCAGTGATGGTTTGGTGGGGTGTTAGCTATGAAGGGGTGACTGAGCCATATTTTTGTGAAAAAGGTATTAAAACGTCGGCACAAGTTTATCAAAATACCATTCTTGAGACGGTAGTTAAGTCTTTAACTAACACCATGTTCAATAACAAAGAATGGTGCTTTCAACAAGACTCGGCACCGGGTCATAGAGCTCGATCCACCCAATCTTGGTTGAAAACTAACGTTCCGGACTTTATCAGCACTGAAAACTGGCCGTCGTCAAGTTCTGACCTAAATCCATTGGATTATGATTTATGGTCAGTTTTAGAGAGTAAGGCTTGCTCTAAACGCCATGATAATTTGGAGTCCCTAAAACGATCCATTCGGTTGGCAGTGAAGAATTTTCCTTTAGAAAGAGTTCGTGCTGCTATTGATAACTGGCCTCAACGTTTAAAAGACTGTATTGCAGCCAATGGGGACCACTTCGAATAAACATTGTATATTTTTAATAGTTATATATTGATGTATTAAACTAACTCACTATGAAAGGAATAAATGTTACGTATAAAAAAAAAATCGTGCTTTTCTTTATAACAATATTTATGGCAAGACTAAGTATATATATATATATATATATATATATATATATATATATATATATATATATATATATATATATATATATATATATATATATATATATATATATATATATATATATATATATATATATATATATATATATATATATATATATATATATATATATATATATAAATATATATATATATATATATATATATATATATATATATATATATATATATATATATATATATATATATATATATATATATATATATATATATATATATATATATATATATATATATATATATATATATATATATATATATATATATATATATATATATGAATACATATAATACTAAAATGACCTTGAGATACAAAAACATTAACAGAAATAATAACTTTTTACTTTACTAGCACGTAAACTATTATAATGAATGATAAATGAAATGAAGCCAAACGAAAAGAGGTCATCTTTCAATCCTTATGTAATTATAAACAGTTCTGCGAAATATAATTATGAATAGCAATCTAATCGTTGTCTCAAAATGGCGTTGTTATTTTGATTTGAAGGTTAACCCTATAAAATTGTATGTCATAATTGGGTGCTCATATTCAGTGCGAGGGTCGAATATGAGCATGTACATCCAATTTTTGTTAAAAGGCAATTTTTTTGAAAAATCACTATTCCGTCTTTTTAAGATCTTTAAAACGGTAACAAAAGTAAAATTCTAGGTCAAAACTCGCCTCTCTAAGTGTGCGCAACTAAAGCGCTCCCACAAATAATATATAATTTATACAAGCACCTTGGTGTACGTTTACATTAGACGTTGTCATTGTCAATATATGTGAATAATATAAGTCGAAATTGTTTGAAACGATAGGCTCTTCGACATTTGCGCTTTGTGTTACATATTTCAACCAAAATTATACTAGCATATTTTTTTAATTATTTTTTATGAAATTTTTCATTTCCATTTTCTTCGCTCAGGCAATTAAGCAAAGCGCGGCGTTGAATTGTGCCACTCAACACGCATTGCCTCGAAAAAAGGTGAAAAGCGGGGAACGGAGTGTCTTAACACTAAACCTATGGTTCCATTTGCCTACTCCACTATGTGCGGAATAAAGGACACCAAGTCTAGATCATACAGCGACCGTCAAAATTTACAATGAGACATAGCGCCTTTGCGCCACGACAGTACTGTATAAAACTAGAAGAAGAATTTAATTAACAAGGTAACCTATACGATAGCGAGTACTTTTCGAAGTTATAATAAACTATTTAAGGTAACACAAATACAAAATTTAATTGGAATTTCTAATTGGACGCTTAAAAGTTTTACTTTATCTTAATATTTTACTTAAAACAAACAAAGTTTCAAACAATTTTAATTGCTTAATTTTATTTCTCTAGAAAATTACGTCTTTTTATTTTAGTTAAAAATTTTAGAACTTCTGAGGTGAAGATCAAGGTAAAGTTTGGTAATTACATAATATCAAGAGGACCGTCGTGGCGCAGAGACGCAACGTCTGCCTGTAACTGGAATGGAAATGGATTTTTCTATTTCCATTTTCTTCGCTCTGGCAAACTAAGCAAAGCGCGGCGTTGAGTTCCGCCACTCATCACGCAATGCCTCGAAAAAGGCGGAAAGCGTGGACGGAGAAAGCAGGGACTAAGCATCGGAGTGTCTTAACACTAGGTTCCCACGGTCCCTGCAGTTCCCTCTGCCTACCCTGCCATGTGCGGGATAAAGCGTTAAGGCTTATGTCCTATAATTTCGATATATAAGTACACATACAAATATTTAGGATCGTCGTAGTGTATAGATGCAGCGTCTGCCTGTAAACTCGACCGTTTGAGGACCCATTTCCCATACTGATTACTATTAAACTAAACTTCTTTCTCTTTTGTTGTGAACTCTTTATTTCAGTTTCATTTAAAATTTTAGTTCAAATAAAGAAAAACAAATGATCAGAAGTGCATTTTTGACGTGACAACGTCTTAAATTAGGTTGTGCGGCTCGGAGTCAAATATGAAAATGGTAACGTAACGATGTGTCAACTGTCACCGAACTATGATCGGTCCGCCGCGCGTATCACTTGACACATGTACAATGTTTTAGTAAACAAAATATATTTTCTATAGTTAAAATTTGTGCAATTTATACTATAATTATTATTCATATCAATAAATATTCTACCGAGAAAAAGACATTGTCACGTAAAATTTTCGCCCGTAAAACCCACTTTACAGGCAACCATTTTTTAAGAAAAGCTTTAAGTTTTTTGCGACAAGTTAATTGTTACGATGTTCTTGTAATGTCATTCATGTAAATTAAATGAAATCCCAAAACAATCATTTTTAACTTTTAATTTGTTTGTCTGTTTCTTTGTTCTCGCTTATCTCAGGATCGATTGAATCGTTTCCGGTACATTTCTCCCAAAGGCATTTTAAACTTAACTTCACATAAACTTCAACAATTTTTTAAAATCTCAAGTTTATTATTTCAACCAGATTATATAAAAAGAACAGTTTATACATTTTGTACTAGACTGAATTTGGGAACATTAATCAAGCGTAAAGCTTGCATATATGTATATGTATATATATCGTCGTCGTCAGCCAATCGTTGTCCACTGCTGGACATAGGCCTCCCCAAGTTTGCGCCAAACATCCCGGTCCTCCGCAACCCTCATCCAGCCTGCTCCGGCAACCCTGCGTATGTCGTCGGTCCAGCGGGCCGGAGGGCGTCCTACACTACGTTTGCCAAGACGCGGTCTCCACTCCAGGACTCGTCTGCTCCAGCGGCCATCGGTTCTGCGGCAGACGTGGCCAGCCCATTGCCACTTCAGCTTGCTAATTTTGCGAGCTATGTCGGTTACTTTCGTTCTCTCACGGATAACCTCATTTCTGATTTTATCCTTGAGAGAGACCCCGAGCATAGCTCGCTCCATAGCACGCTGAGCGACTTTAAATCTGTGGACCAGCCCCTTTGTCAGTGTCCACGTCTCGCCAGCGTATGTCATTACCGGTAGGACGCATTGCTCGAAGACCTTGGTCTTCAGGCTTTGCGGAATTGTCGACGTAAGGACTCGACGGAGCTTGCCAAATGCCGCCCAACCCAACTGAATCCTCCTATCCGCTTCCTTCTCAAAGTTGTGTCGGCCAAGTTGTAATGTCTGGCCTAGGTAGATGTAGTCCTGAACAACTTCGAGAAGAACGCCGTCGACCCGTACTGGTCTCGGCATGACATTTCTGTTGAACATAACTTTTGTTTTGTCCAAGTTCATACCAAGACCCACACGTCGGGAGGACTCATTTAGGTCGTTAAGCATTCGGTTCAGCTCTTCCAGCGTCTCTGCAAAGATGACTATATCGTCGGCAAAACGAAGATGAGAGATATACTCTCCATTGACATTGACGCCTCGTTCAATCCAGTCCAGGGTTTTAAAGACATCCTCCATCGCGTTGGTGAACAGTTTCGGGGATATCACATCCCCCTGTCTCACTCCACGATGGAGCCGAATAGGTCTTGTTCGCTGATCTTGGATTTGGACGGTCATCGTCGCAGCGTTGTAGAGACATCTCATCACTTCGATATATCGCCAGTCGATTTGACATCTCTGCAGAGACTCCAAAACAGCCCAGGTCTCGATGGAGTCGAAGGATTTCTCATAGTCCACAAATGCCATACACAGCGGCTGATTATACTCCTCGGTCTTCTGTATAATTTGCCGAACAGTATGTATGTGGTCTATGGTGCTATAGCCTTTTCGAAATCCGGCTTGTTCCGGAGGTTGGTATTCGTCGAGTTTAATGGCGAGACGGTTCGTAACGACCCTTGAGAACAGTTTGTAAACATGGCTCAGAAGCGTAATCGGCCTGTAGTTCTTTAGGAGGGTCTTGTCACCCTTCTTGAAGAACAAGACGACCACACCCCTGGACCACGCTTCTGGCGTAATGCCTCGGTGGATGACGGCATTAAAGAGCTCCGCTAAGGCTTTATGAACCGGTAGTCCGCCAGCCTTTAAGAGCTCAGTTGTAATGCCGTCATCACCCGGGGCCTTCCCATTTCTGAGCTGTTTAAGAGCCGCACTAATCTCGCTTATGTCAACGTCCCGGATGTCTCCCGAGTAGTGGCGCGTCGGTGGTGCACGCGGATCTTCAGCGTCCTGAGCCATAGGCTTACGTGTGCGCTATGCGTAGAGCAGATCATAAAACTTCTCAACCTCATTCTGGATCTGGGGTTTTGACGTGACTATTGTGCCATCCGCTGTTTTAAGCTTTGCAAGGTGGCCTCTCCCTAGCGGTCTTTGGAAAACTTTGGACCCCCTATTTTGCTCAATGAGGGTTGTAATAGCCCTCGTGTTTGAGCAACGGAGGTCCCTGCGTATGAGTTTCTGTATCCGCTTAGAGAGGTCCCGTTGTTTCGGCGAAGCTGCTTGAGCAGATGGCATTTCACGTCTCTGCCTCATCAGTTCCATGGTTTCGGGAGAAAGTTTGGACTGCTTAGTGGTACTCGTCGACGGAAAATACCTACGGGCCAGTTTACACACCGTCTTCACCACGTTTTCGGTTATCTTGTCCACATCGCCAGTGGTTTCCAGCGAGTCGAATCGATTTTGCAGTTGCAATTGAAACTGCTTGGACACACGGTCTACTTGGGGCTGCGTAGGTCGGAGAGTAGATCTCAGCAGGCGCAACCGCTCGGCCCGGAAGGATATATTCAGAGTCCCTCGTACGAGTCGGTGATCACTGCCGGTGTTAAACCTGTTGATCACAGAGACATCTCTGAATATATACTTTTTGTCCGCCATGATGAAATCTATCTCGTTCCTTGTCACAGTATCTGGGCTTTGCCAGGTCCACCTCCTTTGGGGCTTCTTCTTGAAGAAGGAATTCATCAAGTAAAGCCCCTGCATCTCGAGGAAGTTGACTAGCATTTGCCCCCTGTGATTTCTGCGCCCCAACCCATATATATATATATATATATATATATATATATATATATATATATATATATATATATATATATATATATATATATATATATATATATATTTACTACGTTCTCAATATTAACCACAATAAATCCAAACAAATGGAAATACCTTGTAATTACCACGTAAATACACGCATATACTCAATATTTGTTCATTTAAGACCCAGATAGTCGAGTTTTGTATGTCAAGGTTTTTGTAATTGCGCTCTTGCCTCAGGCGACGGATACGGGGAGAAAAAACTGAAAGAGCTCCACCGATTTTGCAGAATATGCACACGATACGATGTTTTTATTTACTTTCTTTTATCTGTTTTAACATTTTTTTTTTGTTTCATTCTGTACTGTTGTTCGACGTTGAAACTATTGATGTATGTAAATGTGCTGTTACAATTTGTATTTTACACAGCCTCATTTAAAAACGATTGTGAGTATTTTTGGCAAGATTTAATGTTAGTTTAACTTTAATTACTGATTCTGGGTGTAGTTTAAAACGATACGTTGGTTAGCTTGGATAGGATTGACAAGGATTGTGAATTGAAGTGAATTTATATAGATTTAATACTAGTTAACGTTAACAATAGATTCTGGACATAGTTTTAAGTGATGAGTTGATTAATATATGTATGCATATAAGAACGAGATAGAAACAAAAATAGAGAACAAGGTTCTTGAGCTCAGTATCTCTACAACTACTCTACAATTTCTAATTTTACTAGTTCTAGTTTCTAAGATTAATTTCCACGTCCAAGCAAATATTTTAGGTTCTATAAAAAAAATTCATATGATATATTTATTATTTATTTATTTATTTTCCACTTAGAATCAAAAAGAGGATCACTTATGTGTGATAGAGCGAACGGAGGAGTGTCAAAGGAGCCCAATTTGATAATAAATATCAAATTGAGCCTCTCTGAAACCTACACACTCCACGACTTAAAACTAAGTTACGAGGGTTCCAAGCGCGGCCTGGTGAGAAGAGCCCACAACAAACTCAGCCCGGTTTCCCTAAACCTATTGTGATCACTTCACAACACACAAACAAACGTCATTCTAACTTATGAGTAATTCATTAATTCCATGCCGTTTTATCATCAATGTAATCCTTTACACTATAATAGGACTTAGTAATTAATTGCCATTTAACAAAGATTTTAAATTTATTTAACGAGAGATCAAATACTTCTTTCGGCAGTTTATTGTAGAAACGGACACAATTACATGGGAAGGAGTTGCCTATTTTATGGAGCCTAGTGGTGGGCATAACAAGTTTATACTTATTCCGCGTATTAATATTGTGAACATCACAATTCATTCTAAATTTAT